>CANYBF010993037.1:0-14421 GCA_948192965.1 Dalechampia spathulata | reverse complement strand
TTTTATTTCCTAGTTTTCTAGTCATTCAATTGAATTGACGAAACAAACTAGGTGGCGACTCCACTTAATAACCTCGACGCGATCTTTCTAGGTTAAAGACCAATCAACTATGGAAGTACGCCATTGAGAGCAAGCACCACGGCATCTCACACCGAACAGCGTGTAGCGCTCCCACGTCCGGGGCGCGCTACTCTTACAAATATGATGATGCTTGAAATTATGATAGTATGATAATGGATCGAATATAATTGAGGGATCGTATGCATGATTTTATATATTTTAAAAAAATATTCATACTTAGTCATAAATGTATGGAATCCTTTGTAGGATGATTATTGATTTTCTTAGTAGAGAATTAATAATCATGCTACGTGAGCATGTTACGCAGTCGAAAGATGTGACAACCAATCTGCAAATATGATATAAAAATGAAGTTGTTAGAGTTTGATAGCAGTGATAAATTGTTATAGTTCTTAATGAGGGTTAAATAAGGCTTATGACCACATGAAAAATCAAATACTACTAATGGAGCCTTTACCAAGTATTAGCAAAGCATACTTAATGGTTTTGAGTATCAAAAAATAAAGGAAGTTTAAATTGGGCATCAAATTATTCATGCCTTAAGTGTTATAAGGCAACATAATCAAAGAAATGCAGTCAAATTTCAGGCAAGAAAGCAACATAATCGAAAGGAGAAAGAAGATACAAAGCGCACCCACTACAATATGACTAGTCATACAAAGGATAAAACAAAACCATATCAATGCTATTTTCCTACCTGATAAGTGTTTTTTGCAGAACCTTACCATCTATGAAGTTATAGCCACATTACATTTACAAGATGGTCTATATGTCTTAGATAGAAGGAAAAATAAGTCATGTAATAAAGTTACTAGCCAATCAGATACTATGTTATAGCACATTAGACTTGGTCATGTATCAAGAGAAAAACTTATGCACATCAAAGAAATATCATATTTAGGAACTTCTTTCCTAAATGAATGCAAAATTGTCATTTCTGTAAACAGAGTACAAAATCTTTTCATAAATCCTAAATAAATAGTAACTCTTCCCTGGAATTATTGGAAGTTGATCTATGGGGTCAATATAATACCAAATCCATTACAGAAGCCATATACTACTTGACCATTATTGATGATTATAGTATAGCAACTTAGACTTATATCTTGAGGGATAAACATAATATGGGTCAGATTCTTAGAGATTTCATAATCCTTGTCGAAAATCAACATACAAAAAAAGTTAAGTTTATAAGGTTCGATAATAAAACAAAGTTTGTCAATCAAAACAATCAAAAATTCTTTAAAATAAAAGGCATTAAACACCAATATAGTTGTCCCTATACACCCTAGCAAAATGGTATAGTTAAGCATAAACACAGAAACTTATTATAAGTTGTTAAAGCCATTATGAGTCAATCAAACCTACCTATAAAATTCTAGAGTGAGTTTATTTTATATGTTACCTAAATCATAATATTTTACCCATAGTCATACTTGATTGGAAAACACCATATGAGAAGCTAATGGAGAGAAAACCCGAATATGAAAGATTTTAAACCTTTTGGAGTCTATGCTTTACATCAAATAATAGCCCTAACAAAACTAAGTTTTCATATAGAGTTTTAAAGTGCATATTCCTAGGATTAGTTAATGGATATAAAGCATACAAGTTATATGACCTAAAAGATCAATGTATAATGGTTTCCAAGGATGTAGAGTTCTATGAAAATACTCACCCTTTCAAACACCAAAATACATAAGAAATAAAAAATGTGTCATTACCTATATCACAGTTTAGTACACTAGAAGATAACATATCACAGAGTGAAATCATAGAAACAGAAAATGATCGAGGAGTAGTTATCCTAAGGCAAATCCACTATACAAACTGAACAAGAACTAGTAAGTTTCAAAGAAGTAATTAAAAATGAAAAATGGATACAAGCCAAGCATAATGAAATTACAAGCTTTGGAAGAAAATCACACTTTGGAGCTAACATCTTTACTTGTAAGAAAGAAACTAATTGAGTCAAAATGGGTTTACAGGATTAAGTACAATGTAGATAGATCAGTTTCAAGGTATAAAGCAAGATTTTTAGCTAAAGGGTACAATTAAATACCTAACGTAGACTATCATGAATGTTTCTCCCCAGTTATAAAGCTAGTAGCTATATGAGTTTTCCTAGCCCTAGCAACCTCTTGGCATGGCATGTGCACTAGCTTGACATAAACAATACCTATCTTCATGGGCATTTAGAGGAGGAAGTATATATAATCACCACCAAAGGGCTACCTGAGAGTAAAAGAAAAATAGGTTTGTAAACTAATTAAAAGCTTGTATAAGTTAAAGCAAGTAAGTAGAATGTAGAACAAAGAGCTACCAGTGAAACTTATCAATTTTGGCTTCAAATAGTTACAAATAGATACATGTTTATTTACCTCCAAAGCTAGAGAAATTTTTCTAGTTTTGATAGTCTATGTCGATGATATTCTCATTACAGGTGCCTTGTCACAAAAAATAGAGACAATCAAGGGTTTTCTACATTAAGAATTCACCATTAAAGATCTAGGACCTGTAAGATATTTCCTGGGATTAGAAGCTTCAAGAGCAAAAAATGGAATGTTCATAAATCATCTAGATGATGATCAGAGTGCTTTATTAACAGATCTCAAGAGTTACAAGCGTATAGTCAGAAAATTATTGTACTTAGGGTTAACCAAACCAAACATTAGCCATGCAACCCGGTAGCTAAGCCAATACATGCAGTCACCATGTTGAGGACACTTATCGATAACAATGCATGTAATAAGGTATCTCAAAAGTTATCTAGATCATGTCTTATTTTTTTCCAACAGAGCATCCCACTAAACTTATTACGTATTATGATGTAGATTAGGCTGTATGAAAGGTTACAAGAAGTTCTCTTACTAGCTTTTACATCTTCCTCGGAGGAGCATTGATTTCTTGGAAAACAGAAAAATATAATATTATCAGCTAATCATCAGTAGAAGCTGAGTACAGAAGCATGACCAAGACAGTTTAGGAGTTAAAATGGCTTACCTACCTCTTGTAAGATCTGAAAGTCCCTTTAAAGGCTCTTATACTGCTTCACTATGATAATAAAAGCAATGATTTAGATTATGAAAACCTAGTTTTTCACGAACAAACCAAATATATCAAAAAAGATTGTCATGTAGTTCAAAACAACATAAAAGATGGTTTGATAAAAGTGGTGCATGTTAGCACAACAGTTCAAGTGGTAGCTCTGATGATAAAGTCTTTAGGAGCAACAAAATTTCAAGTTTTATTGAACAAGATCAAACTAGTTTTTTCAGATCCCATTTTATCTTGTAAGGAGAGTGTTGAAAATGTTAAAGGGAAGCAAAAGATCAAAGATGAAGGAAGACAATCCATCATAGAAGAGTGAAAGAGTTAGAGAGATGAAATGTGTTGTATACACATCAACTAGAGGAGTCATACATATTAAAGAAGAAAATTCTAGAATTAAGTTTGTAAGTGTATACAACATCATTTTATTTTTATTGTTTCTTGTTACAATAAAATGTGCTACATGATATGTGAACTCTTGTATATATATGATAGTAATATAATGAATACACACAAGAAAAAAATACTTTGGAAATATTCTTTTCTTTCTAGCATATTCTTTTCATCCATCTTAAATTAATTATGCATTTTCTTAAAAAATTATCATAAATTATAAGATATTTCTTATTTTAATGAAATAATTAATGTAATAAATCAATAATTCACTTTTATTTAATTATATTAAGATTAAAAATAATTAATAATAAAATAAAAATTCTCTCATATTAAAACATCTTATATTAACAATAATATATTTAATTTGATATTTTTAAATAAAATAACTGAAGTATTAATTTGGGTAAAGGCGTAAATAAATTTCACTCTCTCATTCCCGTTAGCCCACGTATGGCTTTGGAAAAAAGAAACAGAAGTCTTCTTCCCGCAGCAAGCTAAAGGTTCTCCCTATCCTATTTGATTGCTTTTGTTCCTTTTTATTTAATTTAATTCTCAATTTAATTATATCCACTTTAATTATAAAAATCAACAATAAGAAAATTGTATCTCTCAAAATTAGTTATTATTTTCCTTCCCTGTTTTCTGTCTGGTTCCCGAGAAATCTAAAAAGATATTGACCAACTTGCTTGTGTCTTCGTATCATCTACTCAGTGTTAGATTAATATTTAACGATTGGTTAGTCTCTTCCGACCTTTAAGTTTCAATTCTTCCCCTAATATTTACTCAAATAACCAACAGGTAATTAGGGTTTAATTATCTCTAATTTATTGAGGCTTCTACATTTTGATTTGATTCATTTCCATTCGATGATCTCCGTTTAATCAATCAACTTATTTTTTCTTTTCCTATTTATGCGTGTGATCAATCTATAATCGCAAAATAGAAATTAACCTGAAATTGAAAATTGTCAATATTTCTTCGTTTATCCTTTTTATTGATCGTGTGGAATTTAGCCAAGTTGGTCCTCAGTTTTGTTGGTTCTTCTAATTCTTTCGCTGTTGACATTTTGTTAAAATATTTTTGTCGGGAATCTTTTCTTTAGGTTAACACTACATTCGCACCAAGGGACGTGTTCTTTTTTTTTTGTCGATCTAGACTCAAATTGAAAATTAGGATTGAGATGAGTCAGAAAGGTTTGATTTATAGCTTCGTGGCAAAGGGTACAGTTGTATTAGCAGAACACACGCCGTATTCAGGGAATTTCAGTACCATTGCTGTTCAATGTTTGCAAAAGCTTCCTTCAAATAGCAGTAAATACACTTACTCATGTGATGGGCATACTTTCAACTTCCTTATCGACAATGGATTTGGTATGTTTCCTTTAGTTTAAACCTCATTCCTTATGATGTGCAATCTGTGCCTTGAACTGTTTTCCTTTGATGCAGTGTTTCTTGTTGTAGCTGATGAATCATCGGGAAGAGGTATGCCTTTTGTGTTTCTTGAGCGAGTGAAGGATGATTTTAAGCAGCGGTATGGTGCAAGTATTAATAGTGAGGCCCACCCACTCGCTGATGATGATGACGATGATGATTTGTTTGGAGATCGATTTAGCATTGCCTACAATCTTGATAGAGAGTTTGGGTGTGTATAGATTCGGATGCATCAGATTTTGATTAAATTTTTAAGCCAATACTGACTTGATTTTAACATTCGACCACTTATTTTTAGGCCAAGACTTAAGGAACACATGCAATATTGTATGAATCACCCAGAAGAAATCAGCAAGCTGTCCAAACTAAAGGCCCAAATAACTGAGGTCAAGGGAATTATGATGGACAACATTGAAAAGGTAGTGTTTCAGTTTCTTAGCGAGTTGATCTGGAAACATTAAATTTTTCACATCTTAACACAATATGTTTCCATCTCTTAACTGCTTTGCCGTATCACAATATGTTTCTATGAATACAGTTTTAAGGCTTATATACTTGGTTTTAGCATTGAGTTTGGATTCAGAGGTTTCTTGGAATTTGTTAACCATTCAAGAATTATGGTTAGGGGTGAGAAAAATTTGGGTACAACCAAAAAACCAAACTAAAATCAGACCAATTAAAAATTCAATTTGGTTCTTTAAATTTTAGGCTTGGTTTCAGTTTTAGATTTTAAAGATATTGGTAAATTCTGGTTGATTTGGTTTTGATGGTACAGAACCATCTAAATAGATTTGACAGGAAATATATTAGACATGTAAATAAACCGGTTCACACACATAATGAGAGGAAGTTTGGTGCTTCAGGTGGGGGCAAACAAATTAAATTAAAGCAAAAAGAATAAACAAACCACTTCGACTGTTACTATCATATCAATATTACTGTCACTTAGTAAAAATGAACCATAAAGAGGAAGTGTGGTATTAACAGTTCATGACTCTTTGTTGCCATAATTTGCTCTTCTCCCTACCCTATGCCCCGTGTTTTCTAGTCCATTTGTACTTTTTTTGTTTCTGAATATTGTAGGGTTATCTCACAACTTGAGCAATCTACATATCAATATACCTTGTCCAAGAAACCACAATTCTTATTCTCATCTCTCTCTCTCTGGTTTTGAAAGAATTTTGACTTTTCCTTTTATTTTATCATTTCTTTGTTGTTTCCTTTCCTTTTTCCTTTCGTATCATTTCATTTCATTTTCCACTACTACTTTTTTTCCACTTTGAAATATAGTTTTCTCTTATATGATTTAGTTCATATTAAATATAAATAGTTTGCTTATAGAACCCTTAGCAACTTGGCTATCGATTTGAGATTGGGTTTATATCATTGAGCTTGATTGAGTTGTATTTCTGAGTTTAGCTCGAGTGTATAAAGCTCTGTAATGTGTGGAGTCACTTTTCATTGTCATTGTCAACTAGAATGGCCCTGGCTAGAGATTGCATATCTTGTATCAAATCATTGCCTATTGATTACAAATAAGAGGCTACGTTTTGTACGTTAAGTTTGAGAGAGAAAGAATTAAAAAGTTGTTTACTTTGCTCTTTGATTTATTTCATAATTTGCTCACTCCATAATCCAATTCTTTAATGTTTTTTATACCCATAAACATAATTAACACTTCCCTTCAAATCAAGGTGGTAATGAGGGGACTGGCTTGAGTTTGATCATTGAAAAACAAGCAAACTGACATGTCTAAATACCCTTCAAGGTTTACAGGAACGCGTGAAAGTGTTTTTTGGCTAACACTCAACTATTGAGCATTTTTTGTCTCTAATGGTTGTGTACCTTAGGCTAATACAGTCATATTTCTAAAGTTTTTTTTACAGGTAACATTAAACCTTAAAGGGTTTTATAGGTGTTTTTATTTTAGGCCAATACACTTGTATTTATTAAGTTTTTTGTAGGTAACATTAAACCCCAAAATTGTTTTATAGGTTGACATGAAACCAAAATGTTCCATGATCTTCATCATCTTAGAAATCATTGAGAATAGCCATAAGCGTTGCAAATAATTACAAACAGAAAGGTTGTTAACAACTATAAATAATACCTAAAATCATAAAAGAGCCAGAGGAAGAAGAAAAATTCTACCCTTAAGGCCTGAAACCATGTTAATGAAGGAGAGGCTACATTTTGTATTATTATTATTTTTTATATTTAGTTTACATTCTTTCACCTTTTTAATTAATGCGATACAGAGACAAAGGAGACAGTTTTGCTCCTTAAATTTATTCTATAGTTTACTCAAACCCGAATCCTTTGATACCATGTTAAGATATAACAGGCGATATTTTGTATTTATTTTATTTATTTGCTTTACATTCTTTCACTCTTTTATGATGAAATATAAAGACATAGGTGAAGGAAAGAGTTCCCCACTTTTCTTCTTTTAATTTATTCATAATCTACTACATTAATATTTTTAATACCCCATAAACACAATTAACATTCCATACTTTAATATCATGAAGGACTTTCTCTTACTACTGTAAATTGACTGGAATGATATAGTCACGCACAATAAGGTGGACATATTTTGGGAGAATGATTATCATGGAATTTTTTCTTTTTCCAAATTGGCTGCTATTTTTGTCTTGGTTAATTTATTGGGTGTGGAATAATTTGCTGTTTCTCTCCACTGTGAAGGTAACTTGAATGATTAAAAAGGAATCTGAACCGGTTGCAGAGTTTATTCATGTACTCCTTCAGTATAATCATGCTAATTTAGTTCTAGTCTGAACCCGTGATCCTATTTGTATAAAATCTGCATTCAGAAATTAGAATATATATTCTGAAAATTTGCTAAATTTGTCCCTTCATTTATAGTACTTTTATCTGATGCCAAACCAGGATTTTAGTCTAGTTATCCTACAAAGAGTAGAACATTTCTCATTATCAGTTGTTGTATTGGATGTTAGGCTTAGAACCACAGGTCTTCATGTTAGAAGAAGACTAGTAGATAATTTTTATTGGTTCCTTGCTGCTCAGGAATTTTTGTTTGAACAAGTGTTGTGTTGCTATTATGTCAGTGACCATCCAGTCAGAATAACATTAAAATGATAACCTAGGAGTTGAGTCCTAGCCCAGTGTGGTTTTGGCATTGGTTTTCTTTTAAGACTTGAATCAGCACCTTTGTTGATGGCCATCTTGTACGAAGTAATGGCCTTGGAGTGACTGTTGTCTGGCTAATAATTTCATGTTACTTGAGTAGTTTGAAGGTAATGAAAGCCATTGCTTTGTGTTTTGAGACATGATGCCTATTTACATAGGTGCAGGCAAGCTCTTGACTTTTTGTTCCATGATTCTTGCAAGATTTTGCATAGAACTGCATAAAATATGGTATCTTTTTAGGTGCTAAAATTATATTGCATCTGATCCCAATATAGAATAAATGTCAATTCATTTCTGCTTTATGCTTTCCTGAAGTGGTATTTTGCTTATTTTGTTCTTTTAAATCTTTTACCTTTGATGGTGATATCTTTCTGAGAAATGTGAATGCATTCACATTTAGGAGTGGGTTAAATGGCTAAGGACCAACTAACACACAAACTCGCTAGAAATTCTAGAATTATTTGGTCTCTAATAAGTCAGATGAAAGCCATAAAGTAACAGTAGCTAAACTGCTAATACATACCATTATAATGGGTGCATAAGTTTTTATGGAGGTTAGATTGGTCTACTTTGGAGTGATATAGCTGCTGACTTAAGAGAAACCAATATGGTTGAAACAAATGTATTATTGTTTGTATGTTGAGTTATTGGTAAATGCAATCTAAGAGAAGGTATGGCTGTATAAATGTTTAGTTTGATATAGTATCCTAATTCAGAAATAATTCAAGTTGAAATGAACAACTTAAAAATTTAATCCAGTTGAACTGAGAAGTAAAAACCATAAAACCTACCTAAATTAAACCAGGTAGTTTTGGTATTAATTTATAAAATCTAACTAATTAATTCTAAACGTTATGAGATATTTAAAATATTTAATTTGTAAATATAGAACTTCTGAAGGACAAACTAGAGGATGACCCAGAGGTAAAATTTGAGGGGAGGGTAAATGCAATTGGAGAACATCCAACTGACGGTAAAATGATTTGAGTGGAGAGCAAGGCAGTTGTTATGAGAATAACGACACAATTGGTGTTCTTATTGAAGGGTACGGGGCATGCTGATGCTTGATATCGAGGTCATTAACAGTCAGGGTGGTTATTTCCATTTAACGCTGTATATGAAGTTGAAAAAATTCTGTTGAAGTTCTATCGTTGAAAAACAGCAATCAAAGATTATAGGTGTGCTATTTGCGAAGTTCTTGATAATAGCACGGACGTTCCTGTGGGTTATTGCTAGGATGTTAAAATTAGGAAAGGAAATTTTGTAGTTCTTGACCCAACAATAATTAAAATCGGTCACTGAGCCTTGCCAGCGCCCACCAATTATATTTTTAGACAATTCTGTATGAGTAGAGATATCTCAAACAAATGTGAGTAATGGAATTAGTGTTCAAGTGATATCGACTTTATTCTTGAAAGAACTTGACATCTTGGATGTTGACAAATCAAAATTACCTTTAGATGATTCCTCAAATTATATTCTTGCTAATGATGTTCCCTCTCACAAAGTTGAAGTTTCTTTTAGTTCAAAGAAAGGCTGCTTTTCAAATTAATTAGGTATTTTTCAATGTTCTATTGCATGAAGCATCCAAGTGAAAAAATAAATTCTATCAGTTTTGTTTCTTGTTATTACTTTAAATTGAGGATGAGCATGGAGCACTCCATTGAATTTCAGGTTTTGGATCGTGGAGAGAGAATTGAACTTCTGGTAGATAAAACTGAGAACCTACAGTTCCAGGTACATGTCATTGCATTATTTCATTACATTAGGCCCGGAAAACTTGCATAATAAATATGAAATTTCGGGTTCCATTTGGTTTCAGGCTGACAGCTTTCAGAGGCAGGGAAGACAACTGCGACGTAAGATGTGGCTGCAAAATCTTCAAATGAAGTTGATGATAGGAGGAGCAATTCTTATCATGATTCTCATAATCTGGCTTCTCGCCTGTGGTGGATTCAAATGTTAGTGGGTACACTGGAGATCTAGTAGCATTTACTACTTGTTCCCTTTTTCTTATTATTTTTTGTTTCTGGAAAAAAGTATTTTGGTGTACAAAATGTTTGGTCTGTTCGTGAACACGGAGACTAGTACTGAAATGATATTGATGTATTTCATGCTCAGTGTTGATGCTGTAACATTTTCAGATACCGTCATTTGTTAATGTTGATATGTGGTCAAGTCTAGCTGTCCAAAGGCCTCTTTTGTTTCACTTGTTCACTCTTGTGTGCTATGCCATAGATAGATGACCTCTTCTTTTTGATAGAGTCTTGAATTATCTTTCAACTTCATTCCCTTTTCATGTATTATATCGTTCTTTGTTTTGGTTAATATTGCCTTTTGAAACTGTTACATGTCGGTAGATTACCTTCAAAGATGTTTTGATTTTGCTAAGAGAAGAATAAAGCAAGTTATGAAACTGATTCTCACCTTATACCAATCTTAATGATCTGTTAATGGACTTTGATTTTTTTTTTTTAGTTATACAATTTGCTTTAAGTCTTTTCATCTATATGTTTGAACTTCACGGTTTCATTATTTTTGCGTATCTGATTTTAACGCGATTAAATTGTTATTTCAGTGTGCAACTTGCACTCCTGGATGTCAAAATAAATACATGAAATCTCAAATTTTTGTTAGTTGTAATTTTCATGAATTTGGACTTTACATTTATGTATTATTCACATACATAATTGAGGTAATCAGTCACATAGATTATTTTAATTTTTATCTTTAAAAAATGTTATTAGTAGTGAAATATATTTTTGTAATTATAAATATACTTTTACTTTCAACATTTTTAATAAAAAAAAATTGAAAAAAATATTAAATTAAAAATAAATCTAATTTCTAATACTTCTTGATTTTTTATTGTTCCTCTTTTTTGTTCTTCTACTCCCATCTTCTTCTTCTTCCTTTATTTTTTAATTTTTTTTTGATATTCTTGATTATATCTATTATGTTTGTTTGATTTTATTTTATAGTAAATATTTATAAATAAATATATAAATATATATCATATCATACCAACATATATAATATATCCTGTGTATATTGATAAATAAATATATATATGAAATTTTGCTATGAAATGTGTTTGTCTGTGAAATAGCAATGGCTTTAATGTATTGACGTTGAAAAAGTGAAATGGCAACATATTAGGTCAATTATCATTAAATCTGTAACAATTTGATGATAGATATGATTTCATCATGAAATCTATAGTTATACAGTGATGGATATAAGTCCATTGCAAAATCTATAGCTATATAAGGATAGATATAATTTTGCATCATAGCTATTTAACGACATATTATATTTGTCGTCAATTCTATCACCATTCCATTTTTATTTTCCTTCTTTCAAATATAATCAATATTATTTATACTTTATAAAATAATTAAATTTTGTTAACATTATTTTCTTCACTTCCAAAATTGTACAATAATAATTCAAATATAATCAAGGGATTTTTATGAAAGTATAGAAAAAAAAGTCTCAAAATTTCCAAGAATACAGAACATGATGGTTTTTTTATAAAAATACGAAAATATAAATTTTCAATTACATAAATACGATATACAACTTAAAAATAAAAAAGAAACCAATAACTCTCACAAATCAGAAATTCCAATCTTGCTTCAATATAATGGTCATTAGAGAGAAGATCAAGTATATACAGATTTTGAAGTTTAAGGTATTTTGATTTCAAGCAATCTTTCTTTTCAATGCTTATTGGACACAATTTCAAATCAACTACAGTTGAATCTTAGTTCAAATAATGAAAATATTAAGTTTCAGGTAAAAGATGGTTATCCTCCATTGCACATTCTAGATGATAAAACTTTAAGGTTTTATGTTGAATTAAAAATGACAATCATATTTTTCAAGGTATCCAATATGTGCATTTGTGCATATAGTAGAAGCTCTTCAAGTAGAAGTGAAAGTTCAATGTCACATAAAAATATTGAAACATTTTATGGGGTTGGCACTACAAACATGATTATACTTGGTGGAAACTCATCTAAGACTATATTAAATATAGAAGAATATGTTACAAAAGGTGATCAACATGTAATAGAAGATCCGAAACATTCATAACTCACAGAAGGTCAAGTATACAAAGAAAGAGAAATTCTAGAATTAGTTGTGAGTTTTTGCAATTAAAAATCACTTTCAAATATATTGATGTGAAGATAATTTACAAACCTAGGGCTATCATTCATGATATGAGAGATAACTATGGTGTGAAAGTTAATTGTGTCAAAAAGCATGAAGAATAAAATAAAGAGCAATTGAAGTTGCTAGAGGTAAACCAAGTGATTCATACAAATATCTACTAAGTTTCTTATACATGCTTAAAGAAATAAATCCTGGATCCATTAGTGCAATTAAAAAGAATGCAGATGATTCATTCTTATATGTATTCATTGCCATAAATGCCTCAATTAAAGGATGGAAGCACTGTTGACCATTAGTTATTATTGATGGTACATTTTTAAAATCAATTAATAAGGGAATCTTATAACAACATCAATACAAGATGCAAGAGGTAACATTTTTCTTTTAGCTTTTAGCATTATTGATTCTGAAAATGAAGCATCATTGGAGTGATTCTTTATGCAATTCAAAGAAACATATCAAATAAGTCTAAACATGTGCATCACATCAAATAGACATGAGAGCATTGACAAAGGTGCAAGAAAGATATATCCTAAAATCTCTCATAATTTTTGCACTTATAACTTGCTACAAAATCTAAAAATACACTTCAGAAGGAATACAAAGAGGTTGAAAGATGCATTCCTTGCACATGCAACATCTTACACCATAAATGACTTCAACAATTGTATAGATGAACTAGATAACATTGATATTATAATTAGAGATTATTTGATCAAGGTTAGATATGAAAAATGGTGTAAAGTACACTAAAAAAGTAATACATATCGGATAATGACATCAAATATTACTGAATTGATAAATGTGGTAACAAAAGCATCTAGAGAGCTCCCCATTACATCGTTACTAAAATGTCTATGATTATTAGTACAAGATTGAATTTATAAAAATAGGAATAAAGCTGCATCAACTTTTACAATCCTATCTCAGAAGTTTGAAGACATGTTATAGAAGAACTTCATCCATTCCTTATTAATGAAGGTATATATGTTACACCCACATTAGAGACCCTAGGAGTTATACGTAGATACGTATCTAGGGATGTATGTGCATGTGTACGTGTACATATGATTACTGATGGTTTTATGCTTATGTGTGAATGTGAATTGCCTTGGTTTGGAAGACATGATTTTATGTGCATGAATAGCATGATAGCATAACAATGTATGGCTTTGCATTGTACTACTTGTGTTTATTGGCTTGCTTTGCGTGTGTCGTCACCTTATCGGGAAGCGTGCCTTCTCGGTTGGATGAGGGACGATAAGTATTTATGGTTCGGATTGTGATTGGAAGTGTGTTTGAGAATGGTATGAGTGTTGTGATAGGTTTCTTGTGACTTAGGCAAGATTGTGCGTGGAAAGTGTCTGTAACGACTCGTGAAAGTGGCATCACGACTTGTTACAGAAGGTTTGGTGAGTGTGCTTGGTGGAAAGTTGCTGTAAGGACTCGTGCAGGGTCATCACGACTCGTTACAATAGCTTTTACCTTTGATAGACGGGATTTTCGGTTGGGCATGACTCGTGAAGGGTGTCACGAGTCGTTACAGTGAGTTTTGGCTTGATTTTTGAAGGAATTTTGAGTGTCACGAGTAGTGACAGCAATGTCATGAGTCATGACAGCACTGTCATGAGTTGTGACAGCACTGTCATGAGTCGTGACATAGCTGTCATGAGTCGTGACATAGCTGTCACGAGTCGTGACAGTGAGTTTCACGTCACTACTTTGACTTTTGAGGCACTGTTGAGTTCTTTTATACGTTTAATCGTTCATTTTTCCTTAAAACCTAAAACACGAACGTCCCTTAACCCTATCAGAGCTCCTTCTTTAAACCCTAAAAGCACGAGAGTGAGAAGTAATAATTCACAGGGATCGAGTCAGTGTTAGAAGCGTACACCAAAGGTTACTTGGAATTTAAGGTTTGTGCTAGATATGTTTGTTTGTGCTACTTTGTTATGTGTTAAGCCGCTTTTGGCTTGTTTCGGATTGCCATAAGACGTAAACTACGTCTAGGCTTATGCTTTTGATAGGAATGGTATCATTTGGCTTGATTTATGATGGATAATGATTGTGATGATGGTTTTGATACTTGGAATTATGTTTTCCTAGCTTGAAA
>CANYBF010992401.1:0-16796 GCA_948192965.1 Dalechampia spathulata | reverse complement strand
GCCTAATTCTAGTTGATTTTAGTACGTTTTGATTAATCCTAATGCCTTAGATTGATTAGAATTGTGTTTTGGAGTGTCCAAATCACGTTTGGGTGGCTGCTGACGGCTCTAGGGATTAGGGTTTTTGTTCTAAAATTCCGGTCCTGGACCAAATGGCCTAATTAGGGTTAAATTAGGTCTGCCCTAGGGACATACGCGATCGCGCATGTTCTGTCATACAATCATACGCGATCACGTATGATCATATGCGGCGTGCAAAAGGAACATATGTGATCGCATATCATCCCGAGGGTGCCAAAATTAACCCTAAACGGGCCCGGCCCGGTCTGAAAGGACCCAGGACGGTCCGAAAGAACCCTAAATGGTCCAGAATTAACTCGGGATTGATCCGAATCAACACCGATCCAAAATTAGGGTGCGACAAATGTGTGTATAAATATGACGCTAAATATGGTTTGTATGAAATAAAGAAAGTTTATAGAACCAGGGATTTATGATATAAATTTGTTATCTGATAAAAAAAAAATTCCACACTTGTTCAAAATGTATGGAATCCCTTGTTGGAGGATTATTGATTTTCTTGTTAGCAAATTTGTAATCCTTCGACGGGAGCATGTTACGCAACCAGAAGACGTGCTAGTATCTCTTTGAGTGGTATACAAATATAGGTATTTAATGTTATTATATATCCTAAATAGGATGCACTTCATACATGGTAGGGTGGTTATGTATCACTCGAAAAATGTCATACTTTGAGATAGATGTATGCATCAAAGTTAAGTTATTAGGCGGTATTAGGACATTTTCCACTTGGTTACATCTATATCTTATTACTATATGGAAACCATTTAAGCACTAGAATATATATATACACATGACATACTAAAACTTAAATATTTTATTGATGTATAAAGCTTGACTCTGGTTGAATTAATAATTAGCTCACTTGTGCACTCAACCGAGAATATTTAATTAAAGATTTTATACACAAACATAAATAAATATGAATGTTCAACCTAATTGTAACTTGTGTTTTTATGTGTGTTCTTAACCATATATAATGAAATAGATCACTCACCTATCCTGAATAGTATTGGATAAAACCATACCATCAATTTTTATACACATGCAGGAAGACTTTAGTAACATAACACTAATTGAAGTATTGACTTATAAAAGCTTAAATTTACTGCTTGTTTTTGGCATAATCTTATACTATGTTGATTGGCATAAAATTTTATTAGCACTAATAGGAGTATGCTCATTAATTAGGATAAATTAAAACCATAAATTTAACCTTGTTCCTAGGTTAACCATAAAGGACTTATTAGGTATGCATTCGGCTCCTTAGCTTAATTAAAATGCATTAATTGATAGAATGTATTAATGGATTATAAAACCATAGCTTGTCATATGAGAAACATACTTAGGACATAGAATAATACAAAAAGTGAAATTATAACTTAAATATACAATTTAATACATATGCATATACTTATATGATATATCTTTGATGACTCTTAGATACTCCATAAAATAAGGCTTAATTTATAATTATTGCTTGATTTAAGAATTAGAAATAAAATGGAAATGGGTATACAACAAAATATATATGAATTCACCACTTCATTCATCTAATTAACTAGTTATCATTGAAAACTGTATTTAGAATAGAGAAATAAAAATAAAATAGGTGCAAGTGTATATGGATGAAGTATTGATATAATTTATTCAATCAAAATATTAAAGAATTTATATAAAATAGGTGAAGAGGATAGAGAAGTTGTCTCCCTACTTCATAGAAAGATAAGGGAAAAGCCAAAATAGGTTTGTACATAATATTAACTATCTATGAATAAAATTCACAGGTAAAGAATATAGGCTTGTTAATTACTAGCATATTATTATATAATGGTATGGATGTTTAATTAATATTTATTTATTTATTTGATAGAAAATATATAATAATACCTTACTTAAAATATAAAGAATGTAGAGACATATTAGGAAAATAAATGATTGAAAATATGCCTAGTATACATTGTGCACAATTAGATAGAGATTAATGTGAGTGTAAAGAAATGATGAAATTATAAAGAATAGAGGAATACAATTCATATTTGCATTCATTAACATAGAGCATATCATTACTATTTTATTGATTTATAAAGTGATAACAAAGTTCATTCATGAAAATGTCCTATGATATAAAGAGTTAATTATAGAGAAGTACTATAATAATAATTCATTATAGAATGTATAATTTGATTGATTTTCATATTTACTATGATAAATTATCATGTACATTCATTACCTCAACTTTATAATAACCTAAACCACATTCTGAACATTTTCATTCAGCTTATACTACTCCACATGTTGCTACCATTCCTATTAATTATAGAGATCAATATGATGATGGTGCTAGTGTTGGACCTAATCATTTTCCTAACTTTTGCTATGTAAACATAGTTACCAATTATAGAAATACTAGAAGATAAAAGGGTCTCAGATCAAGAACAAGAAGAAGAGATTATGACACCTAGAATTTTTTTACTTACTTATTCAGTTATATCTTCATGTTCTAAAAACTTATTTAATATAATGATATTTTATCCTCCATTCATGTTATAAAAACTTCTTTAAGTTAATTATATCTTCTTATGTGTGAAAACTTATTTAATGTAATTATCTTCTTATGTACTCATTTTTACATATTTGGTTTTTTCTCTGTCTTATTTTTCTTTCTTCTTCACTTTTTATTGCAAATTATCCTTGCATCAATTCCATCACTGTCCTCACAACAAATTTCTCACCTTGATTGAATTAGAAGTTATGTGTGATGTCATGATTATAATTCATGATTCATGGTACTTTGATAGAATTTTCTATTCAAGGTGTTTCTTATAAAATAGAAGATGTAATTTGATCATCAATTGGGCGATTAGCAAGAATATTATTTCAACTTCAATAGTGTGTAAAATGAAATTATCTTTAGAATATCATCCCCATTCATATAAGTTTAAATTTTTTCAAGTAGATGTTAAAGTGGAGGTAGCCAAACATTGTTTAGTTCAAGTTTTTTTTAGTGCTAACTATGAAGAGTTAGTTTAGTGTGATGTGATTCTGATTAGCACATGTTATATATTATTGGTAAAGCCATGGATGAAGGAGCAAAATGCTAAACACAGTTTGTATTCTTATCCTACAAAAATATTTCCTCCAAGCTTCAAAGCTAATGGTATTAAGCAATTAAAAACTCTCTTTGAAAGCTTGAAAAATAGAAAAGATTTTAAAATTTTTCAAACCCTTGAGGTTGTGGAAAATATTCAACAAAAAGAGTGTGAAGAAGAGGTAAAATGAAGTGAAGTTGAAGTAGAGAGAGCAAAAGAATCTTTCAATAAAAAACAAATAGAGAGTGTGGATTTGAGTAAAGAAATTGAGATTAAAAGAAAACTAAATGAGCTTAAGAGTGATAATGATAATGATTCACTTGATAGATTTTATCATGAGATCATTGAGCATACACATTTACATAAAGCTACCATTATCAAGGATTTAAATGAATATTACTCATCCACATCATATGTTCCTTGCAATAAACTGAATTTGAGGTCGAATTCTTTCAAAGAGAAGGAGTATGATGCAATAAGAACCAAAGAAATTCTATGTTCATTTCATCAAAATTTTAAATTAAAACATGGCATTAGTTCAAAGCATTGTAGATGGAGATTTAGGGGTTCAATTGATAAATCTAAAAGTTTGAATCTAAAAAATTGAAACTTATTCTTTAAGAAAGTTTTATCCTTAGTTAAAGTCATCATGAAGATGAAAATGAAGAGTCCTAATCTAAATGGGATTCCTAATCCAACTATGATTCCTAGTAATCAAAGCCAATAGAAGAACTGAAGAAGAAATAATCCTAATCCAATTAAGATTCCTAGTCTATGAAGGTTTAAAGCTTAACGTTTCATGTTCAAGCTATATAGAACAATGTAAACTTAGTAGTTAGTGCTTTGTCTAAAGAAATTGGGTTGATTAAGCACTATTCATGTACCTAACATAAAACCCAACCCAAAAGTAGTCAATAAAGCTTGGTTTAGTAAGTATTGGATTTAATTGACCAAGGTTAAGCCTGGTTATGATTCCCATTAGTCATTGGGCCAAGAATAGAGTCCAATAAGGTTAATTAGTTATGCCAATTCCAAGACCAATTGGTTCGTACAAATTTCCCTTATTATTTATTAATTTTTTATTATTTGTCCAAGTTAGAATAGGAATAGGGATGCAAATCCATCTAAGGTTGGATTTGTCTCTTAGGTATTATAAATACCAGTGTATGCTAAAGGCAAAATACATTCAATGATTGTTTCTTTTCTTTTTAGAATGACTTTTATTCTTGTGAGAATAATTCCTTCGATTTTATATTAAGGTGATTAATTATCTTACTTAAGTTTAGTCTTAGATTAGTTTAATCTTTTCCCTATTTAACTTGCACTTAGTTACCACTAGATTTAGGTTAAGGGTTTTTAAAATTCTTAGAACTGTTTAGGTTTTTAATTAACTAAGTAGGGTTAATAAATCCTTGGTTGTTCAATCAATTATTAAGGATTTCATAAGATCAATAAGTTAAGGATCCTTGAACAAAGGTCTTAGGTTTCTGCATCATTAGAGCATTCAATGTTAGCTCCATTATAATGACCATTGTTAACCACATAGGGGTCTGTAGATATCACCACTATCTTCTAGCTTTGCAACCACAAGTTGGCAACCACTCCTTCACAGTTAAGAGTAGTTGCTTTTGGATTGTTTGTATAGTTCCTATTCATTAACCCATCCAATAACAAGCATCTAATGTTAGGACCTATAATTGATTAAATGGAGTAGGGTCAGAACCCTTTCCTAATGATTGTAGTAAAGATAATCCTCAAACTAGATAAAGTTAAGCAGGGATAGTTTGACCACTTTAATGGTACTTTGCTACTTCTTCAGGTATGCCATCTAAATAGCCTTTACATGTTTTTAGCTCATCAGGTATTTGTTATTTTTACATCCTAAATTTTATAAGATTTATAATTAATCTCATTGATCTTTTCTCTTTTTTTTCCTTTTATTTCCAAATTTGGCTTTATGAGAAGTTAGGAATCTTATTACCACTGGATGTTGATCCTTGAGGTAAAGGCATGCATGGGTGCAATCGATGGGACCATCTCAAAGAGTGACATCCAATGAACCTATTTGTGTTAGCACATTCAACATATGATAGTAAGGATATATATTCATTGTATCTTAATACCTGGATTAAGAGCTCCTATATATTATAGTCCTACTAGAGTCTAGTATCGGTACAACTATTGACATACCATACTTTGTTCATTGCCAAAATTTGATGGAGAATGACAGGCTATACCTACTGCACTGTTGCATCATGTTAGTAACAGATCCCTGCATTGATTCTCACTATAAAGACATTCATACCTATTAGTGTATGCTCAAGAGTATCATCTTTCATTGTAATTTGATATTGAACCATTAATTAATAAAGGCATTATTCATTATTCAGTCTACTTGAAAGGTTATTAACTAAATAATGAATTCCAAGATATTGGAATAGTACAAAGGAATTCATAAAGAGTTTATAAAATGAGATTCTTATTGTATGCAAATGTTCAATATCTAAATTATCCCTGATTAATGTATTAATAAGAATGGATATTATTAATGCAATTAAGATCAACACATGTTATACTTCCTTTTAGGGATGATTCTCATTCATCATGATAAGAGTTGTCTAAAGTGAACATGTGGATGACTAGTAGATGACTGACTCATTGGAGGCCTTGCCAGTAAGATTTCATATGGATAATTGATCTATGTCTGTGAAATATATCTCATTCATATCAGTAGTGCAAGTATCCTTAAGACTTGAGATAATAAGGTTATCTTAATTATGGATCACTATGTTTTGACTCTTATGTTTTATTCCTCCTTCGGGAGGCATTCATAACTTGGAGGTTGGATAGTATGAAGTAGTTGAAGGTATTTATTTATCAATAAAGGATTCACCATCCCATATTAAATATAGGGGTTTTATCTCATTGACTCATGTCATATTCTTTATTTAAGAATCTCTCGCCAGAGTAGAATACCTATTGATAAATGAGTTTCATAATGATATTTTGAGCATAAAGATTATGGTACATAAAACATCAAATTTAGGGCATAATCTAACACACTTGATTATGCATTGAGTTGACATTAATCTATACTCAAACCTAAATGAGATAGTGGATGGTGAAAAGAGTTTATTGTATGGAATTTGATATGGAAGGGTTGTAGTCAAACTAATGACCTCTTGACATTTGGGTAGTCATGATGTGTAACTAGACATCACTCTTGATTTACATATGATATTATTAAATGAATTTTAATAATATATTCATATGTTGCCACCATGTCAAGAACCCAAAAATTTGCACATTAAAAGTAACAAGAATGATAATCATGAATGGATGTTGATGAAATAATGTTTTATGGCAATGAGATAACCTGGATCTTTCATGTTCATTAAAAAGATCATGAAAAGAGCTTCAATTTAATACTAAGACACTTAAATTTGATAAGTAGCTCAAGATACAAGTGATCTAAGATGACATGTTCTATATGCATGTCATATGCGAGCTTGGACGTGAATTGGTCCATATGTGAGTTCTACATGACTTATTCATGTGTTATAAGTCAAAAGGAAAAGGCATATGATTATCATGTGATTCTAGAGAGATTTTAAGTCATCTATATGCAAGTCACATGCCTGAAGCATGTGACATGCACATGCATATGACTTAAGTAACCTAAAAATCTAATTAGGTTTTTATAAGTTATCTGACATAACTTTTAAGGTTACAGAACAAGGGATTTTGGTTGCCTCCTTCCTCCATTTTTTCCAAGCCATTCAAAGCTTAAGAACCAAAAGATTAATTCAGTTTTTGATAAGAGATCAAGAAGAAAATTGAATTAAGCTTTTCTTCATCTATTATTTTCTCTTTTGTTTTACTAGTCTCAAAAATAAAACAAGTAATATTGATTACTAATCATTCCTATTGCTTGTGTGGATAGTTTGGAGATCCTTTACATTAGGGATTGAAAAGTTTACTACAACTTTTTTTATGAATAAAAAAGGAGATATCCATAAAAGTAAGTTTTTTGATCTCTTCTTTAATGATCTTCTCATTTATTGATGTATTTTATGATTGGGATTGCTAGATCCGATGAAATCACTTATTTTAAAAATTTTAAATTACGTCTTCTGCTGCTAAACACGTTTTCATAAACCAATAGATTTAAGGTCCATCAGTAAGGGAACAATCTCATAAGAGGTAAAACTGCAATAGATGAGATCTTTGAGAAGCTTACCTAAGTGATGACAATAGCCATGAAGAATGTTGATTAAAGATTGACTAAATTAGTGATAGGTTTATTTAAACTCTAGAAAATACTTGTAAGGGAATTTTTATCAATTCATCAAATTAACAAACCTCTAAAAAACTAAAGGGCAAGGGAAATTCCTTAATAAAGTATTAGAATTAGGAAAACATATTAACCACCCTGTAGGAAAGATGAAACTTACATTCCTTCAAGAGATAACTATTTTAAAAGTCACCCACCTATTGGTAGGACTTTAAATCAAATCAATTTTATAGGTTTATTAATCCTACATCTCATTCTATTCACTATGATGATACAATTGATGCATGATATATTTTAAGCCTAAGGGTATTAGTAGGGGAAGACTATTTCTTCCACCATAACATATGCCAATTAATGCCAACACTATAAGGGAAATAGTTAAGGAACTACATGGACCTAGTTTATAAGAAGTAGGAGGTCTAGAGTGTAACATAAGTTACAACCTATTACATCTCAAAAGCATAGATGGGTGCCTATGAATTATAATGGAGGTACTGAAGAAAATATTAGGTGCATAGAAGACCAATTGAGAGATCCTAAGTTGGAGTTTAAAGGGAAAAGACAATTACTAAGGTTTATAAAAGAAGATTATAATAAATGTCCAATGAGTCTAGAAGTTACAAAAGAATAGAGTTAAAGTTATTAAAGAATCCAACCCATGTTCATAATTCCTCCAAACCTAAGGGAATAATTGTAGCTTCTTAAGCATAAGAAATTTCTCCAACCTTTGACCTACATACAAAAGATGAGGTTATAAAGGAAAAACCTAGCCAAGAAATATAAGGTTATAGGAATTCATTAAAAAAAAAGCTTAGGGCTGTAAGGAAAATCAAAAGGGAAAGTAATAAAAAAGCTTGGGACATAAGAGGGAAATTAAAAGAAAGGTTAGACCAAAGGTAAAATTTAGGAAGAAGTCAATGGGATGACATAGAGTTAATTGGAAGTAGAGATGATATGGAGGATAAATTTATGATAAGTAATATTTTTATATTTTTTGGTTATGTTACTTCTTTTATTTTATTACATGCCCTTTTTTTTTAAAAACATAAAAGAAAAAAGGAATAGAAGTATAAGAAGTAAATGGAGAAAGCGAGCTAAGTAAAAGAATATACATACCCAAAGTAGTTATAACAAGCATATCTTTAACTGCTATTGCAATCAGTAGAGTTACCATTTAAGCTAAAGGTCCAAAGTGCCTAAGTAGGTAGTGTTAAAGAAACCATCAGAAAGGATGACAAAACATATTAAACCATTACATATTAAAGCACATCTTAATGGTAGACTAATTTCTATAATTCTTGTTGATAATGGATTGACCATCAATATAATACCTTTAAGAATGCTTTGAGCCTTGGGAAAATTTATTGAAAACCTCATTTCAATAAATGTGTGCTTTTACTAGAGAGCTAACTAAGACTCTTAGAGTCTTACCACTTAAGATCATAGTAGGAACAAAAACATCTTTGTTTGCCTTCTTTGAGGTAGATTCCTCTACTAGCTATAAAACATTTCTTGGAAGGGATTAAATTCATTTTAATTGGTATGTGTCATCCTCACTTTACTAGTTCCTTGTATTTTGGAAAAGAGATTATGCAAAGATAATTTAGATAGATAATAAACCTTTTAGTATCTAGTGGATACAATTAAAGCAATGTATTATAATGTTGATTTGAGGTCTATTAAGTTTGGAGGTTAAAATAAAAGGAAAAATTGATGTGTGTGATTATGCATTATGTTTTTAGATGTTTAAGTGGTATTTATGCATTGATGTTATTATGTTATGCTTTGATTATGTTGTTTTCAGTAGAATTTGATGTGTGTGTTGAGCGTGTAGCCTTAGGATGATAAATAAGAAGAAACAAAGCATGAAGAAGCAACTCCACGATCATGGACCTCAACACTATGATCGTGGAATGGAACTCGAGGAGAAGAACCTACTGGATTTTTCCACGATTGTGGACTTCATGGAGAACTGCCCAAAACCTACTGGATTTTTCCATGATCATGGACCACAACTCCACAATCGTGGAGTCAAGACGGAACTCAAGGAGAAAAGCTACTGGAGTAGTCCATGATCATGGACTTCAACTCCATGATCATGGATCGAGAATTATTGAGCAGAATAAAAGAAATCAAAAGTCAAGAACAATGGGATCCGTGGGAGAACAATACAAAAGACCATTAAAAAGGCATTCAAGGATGATGGGAGCCAAGTCAAGAGTCATGGGCAGAAAAGAAGAAAAACAAAAAATCATTAAAGAGCACTCAGAGATAATGGAAGCCAATTCAAGAATGATGGGAGAGAAAGAAGAAAATGGTAAGAAAAGGAAAAAAGGACTCCTCCACTTGAAGCCAGAAGTTGAGCCTGTAATGAGGATATATAGAAAGGGGCTATTGACTTCTAGAGATATACGGGATTTCGGGTAGTCTGTTGCCTAGGGTTTTCTTCTGTTCTTGGTATCCTTCATTTTTCTTGTATTCTTGCTGTAAACCATGAGTGGCTAGATACCTTATTATAGGACTTAATTTCTGAATCCCTTGTGGGATAACTGTTTGTGTTTGTGCTTTGTTAACATTGCTATGAATGTTTAATTCTAAAGTTTGATTTTGGAAAAAAACCTCTGCTTTATGGTTGCAATGAGAGTTGGATTATAAAATGCTTGTTCATTGAGAGATGTTCAAATATAAAGGTTAGTTTTCTGATTGATTACTTATGCTTTGTGATTGCAACGAGAGTTGAATTATGGAAAGCTTATTCATTTTGGTTAGGACGGTATGTGAGAGAGATCTACATGCTCCTAATTCATGTATGATTGTTAGATAGTCTCCCTAATTAAAGGACCTTGAATGTGACTAAGGAATTCTAAATATTAGAGTGAGATTTAGTTGATTTAACCTCGAAAGAGGGTTTTTGATGTTGTGGGATATCTTGTGTAGCAATAAGCACATGATGGTTATTCTAGCTGGGCGATGACGATTTCAAGTCCTATGTTCCTCATCAATTGTTTTACCTTTTTCTGCTTGTATGTCTTTATAATTAACTACTTCCAAATACCAATCTCTTATTCTCGCTTACACAAACCAGAAATCTAAGTAGTGGTGGATAGACCGTTAAATCCTCGTGGGATCGATATCTACTATAATAATCTATATACTTGTAGTGAAGTAGTGAATAAAACTATTGTCGTCATAGACATGATAAAAAATCCTAAGTTAATGGTGGCAATAGGCATTAGAAGTAAATTTTAAAAGGCTATAATTATAATAAAATCAATAAAGATCATGCTCTATAAGATTCGATTCTAAATGTTACTATAAAAGAGGTTAATGACTAACTTTACCTTAAAGGAAAATGTAGTTATTATTTCTACCATTATGAAAGTAGCATTGCAAATAATAGAGGAAGAGGTTCTTGATGATGAAATAGGCATATATAATGTTGAAGTCATCTTTGGAGAAGAGCCTCCTAAGATGTATATGATATATAATAAGAAGATTTTGAGGTAAAACCATCCAAGCTAGACTAAGTGAGATCTAGAGTATAAGATCCTATTGAGGAAGTCAAGCTTAGGTCGCTTAAAGAAACAAAGATAACTTATGCAAGTTATGACCTGGATCTAGAGTTAAAGGCATAAATAATAAAGCTATTACATAAGTTCAAAGATTACTTCACATAGGATTATAAAGATATGCATGGTTTAAGTTATGATATGATAAAACATCACCTATTGATCAAAACTAAGTTCAAATCTATTTATCAAGCACTTAAGAGAAAGTTTAGGGAAATAGAAGTAAAAATAAAAGAAGAGATTAAATAGTTATAAAGAGTAGGACTCATTAAAAAGACTAAGTATATTGAATACCTAACTAATGTAATGTCAGTTATAAGGTAAAATGATAAATCAATGGAATTTATGGATTTTTATGATTGGAATATTACCATATCTAAAGATGTCTATGTTATACAATAAGTGATATGCTAATTGACGCTACTACTAATTATGAAATATTATCATTTTAAGATTATTTTATTAGCTATCACTAAGTGCTTATTATTACATCAAATATTTTTAGGACCGTTTTTAGATATTTAGGGGTAGTAGGTACTAATGAATGGTTGGTGATGTCATTTAGTCTCAAAAACATTGATGTCATCTATTAAAGATTAATAAATTTAATTTTTTATGATCTAATTAGCAAAATAATGGAAGTTTATGTTAATGACATTACAGTATAGTTAAAAAATGAGAAGGATCATGAAGTCATTTGATAAATAATTTTGATTGAGGAAATACAATTGATAGTAAACCTACTAAAGTGTGCCTTTAGAGTAAGGGCTAGAAAATTTTTAGGCTTTCTCCTAATGCATCAAAGAGGAATTAAGATTTATTTATAAAGCCAAAGCCAGAGCTATCATGGGGTAATTGCCTTATATAACAAAAAAGGGTTGCAATAATTCTTACAAAAATTCAATTACCTTAGAAGATTTACTTCCAACTTAGCTAAAAATGTAAAAGAATTTTCCAGCCTACTAAATTTAAATAAAGAAGATAAGTTTTGATAGGAGAAACATTATGTTGACCCTGACTTTTGACGCGCACACTATAACTTCGATTTGGCTTGGTACAGGTCCCCGATGTTGACCTCAATTTGCACACATGCCTTTGAGCCTCTTTTGAATGTTCTAGATATACGGAGCATGTTACATTTTGCTTATGAAAGGTGAAGCAAATAACATGTATTTTTTGATATGTGGAGCACATAGTTCTACATGCTACGTATGTTCTGAAAATATACACATGGTGAATGGCCTTTTCTCATGCAAATCTAATATGCTCTATATGATACCATGTATTTATGCCCTAAATTATGCTTGTTTGACATATGGTGCACATCTCAATGCACTTACATTGGGTAGCGCACATAGGTAAAAAATGCATCATGTTGGAAATATGTTGCTACATTATGTGCATATAGCCTTTTCTAAGCTATATGCTGCATATATAGCACTATATATTGCACATATGATGCATAATTTTTTAGAATCCTATATTGTTTATCAATTCTTTGACAACCCATCACCCTTTTCTATAACTATCTACCTTATATATATGGAAAAAAGGTCCAAAATTAATAAAATATACCCAAACTCTGTCAAATTGAATTCTCACTTAATTAAGCTCTAAATTAAGTAATTAATTTAGGATTACAGATTCATTAATCCTACTTAAATCCCTAATCATGTTTTGATGAGTATTGAATGCATATTCTCTTCTTATTTCCTTCTTGATTTCATTATGGATTTATGATTTTTGACTTTCTTTTTTATGACTGGCTTCAATCATAAACGCTATAGTAGCATTCAATGCTTATTCATGGGTTGAATGATTTGTAAAAGTAGTAAATCTACTCAGATTTATGTTTCACTTTGCATTTTTACCTAAAAATGCATTTTTACCTAAAAATGCATTTTTACCTAAAAATGCATTTTTATTCATATTCTGCATGCTACGTGCTGCACACAACCATCTATGTGCACCACACAAAGATCATGTGCTGCACACATCCATTTATGTGTAGCAACCATAAATGCCTGATTTGTCAAATTTTCATGATTTCACTTATTTTTTGATTTTTATTAACATTTTCAATAGTATTAATGGTTTCACAGTAGTCCTGATGATCTGAATTTACCACACATTGATTCTACATCATTAATTTTAGCTTCAAAATTGATTTTTCAAGTTAAATGCTTATTTAATTTGTTAATTTGATGTTGTTGATGTGATTAGCTTTGATTAGATGAGTTATTAATCTCTAATTAACACTTAATGATGTTAAAGTCCTCCAATTCATTGTGCCATGATCAATTTCCTTTGATTTTGCCATTAAATCATCTTATTTTACTTAATTACTCAATTAATATCATTTTAGTTGTGATTTTACTTATCTCTTCACATTGTTAGCTTAATTGGATGTTGAATTATTTCTAAGTGATGTCACATGTGATCTTAGAATCTTTCAATTATTCTATTGATTGATTTTGCCTAAAATTGATCATTTTTACATGATTTTCACAATCTGACTCATATTTATTATTGTGTTTTCATGATTATTGCTATTACATTCATCAAAATTTAACCCATGATTCATGCTTTCACATGGCATTGAATTGGTCAATCTAGTCCTAAATTTCATTTACTAATAATAATTATTTATCTATTATTAATTTTCATTCATGCTTTTTTGACTCGTACTGCCCGAGGTTGACTTTTCTCAAGTGGAGGAGATATTGCTTAACCTCTCAGATTTTTTATACCGTTGAAGATCCTTTGTAATAGAATATGCCTCTATTTTATTTCCCCTGGCATGTATGATTCAACTTTATTTCATCGTGTATCCCCTATCTTTCTCGATCTCTTTCTTTGGGCCATTATTATTAATTTTCATTTATGCTACTATGCTCATTTTATCATTGCTATATGATATATGCTATACCATGTCATGCCTATGCCATATCATCTTACATGTCATGCTTATACCATATCATCTCACATGTCATGTCTATGCCATATCATCTCACATGTCATGCCTATGTCATGTCATCTTACATGTCATGCCTATGTCATGTTATCTTGAATGCCATGCTTATGTCATGTCATCTCTCATGCTATGTTTATGTCATGTCATCTTATATGTCATGCTTATGCCATATCACCTCACATGTCATGCTTATATCATGTCATCTTACATGTCATGCTTATACCATGTCATACATATGCCATATCATCTCACATGTCATGCTTATGTCATGTCATGCATATGCCATATCATCTTACATGTTATGCTTATGCTATATCACATCGTATGTCATATCTATGCTATATCATCTCACATGTCATGCTTATATCATGTCATCTTACATGTCATGCCTATGTCATATCATTTCATATATCATGCCTATGCCATGTCATCTCATATGTCATGCTTATACCATATCATCTCACATGTCATGCTTATGTCATGTCATCTTATATGTCATGCCTATGTCATATCATCTCATATATCATGCCTATGCCATGTCATCTCACATGTCATGTCTATGTCATGTCATCTCACATGTCATGCTTATTCCATATCATCTCACATGTCATGCCTATGCCATGTCATCTCACATATCATGCTTATGCTATATCATCTCACATGTCATGCCTATATCATATCATCTCACATGTAATGCTTATGCCATGTCATTTCACATGTCATACATATGCCATATTACATGCCTTAATTGATATATCATGATGCTATGCTATGATTTCCATATCATATTTATTATATTATATCTACTATGATTATTGCTATGTTATACTCGTTGTGTGCTTATTTCATGCTTATGAATGTTTGTCTACCTAGGATAATTAACTCAACTAAAATGGTAAAATTAAATATGAAACTCTGAGGGAATATATCTTCACCACCTGAACACATCTCTGAAGAGTTTGACTTCGCACTCATATTATGGGTCGGTTGAACTAAATCTAGAATCATCTGGTAGTGACTCCACCTTGTGAATCTTTTGAGTCTATATTATTCCTTGAGCTAGCCCTTCGAAAAGATAGTATTTTCACTCCACGCAGGCCCTTGATCTGTGCATTGTAAGCCTTGTGCTAGGTCATGATGAAAGCCTCGCCCATACATCATCAAGTTGCTTTTTGAAAGAATCAAGAAATATTTGAGTAAGCCTCTTATCTTCATGTCTCTTAAAGAGGGCTATCCTTTTAAACTCTACATTTTTGCTTCTTATAGCTCTATAAAATCTTATTAGTGCAAATTAATTTTGTAGGTCATGAACAAGCAATATATTACTTGAGCAGAGTAATGAATGATACAAAGACTAGGTATACACTCATAGAGAAATTATCTTTAGCTCTTTATTTCGCTTGTATAAAATTACAACATTACATGAGTAAAGCTAAGGTGTATATAGTATCATAAAAAGATTTGATCAAATATATGTTATCCATACAAATTATTATAAGTAGGATTAGGAAGTGGATAGTTGCATTGGTTAAGTTCATATTGCATACGTTCCCAGAAGGTAGTAAAGGGTGGAGCCTTAGTGGACTTCTTAGTCAACCATCCATGCTTGAAGATTGAAAGGGAGGAATATTTTTGTTAAGTGTTTTGCCATTGGAAAAGGTTCCTTGGACCTTAAAATTCAATGGTTCCCATACTAAGAAGATAGTTAAGGTAAGGATCATTATCATTTCCCTAAATGGAATAAAGACGATAACATCATTTAACTTGAACTCCTATTACACCAATAATCAAGTAGAGTATAAGGCACTTATCATAGTTCTAGAAATATTGAAAGAGTTAGGTGTAGAAAAGGTTAATATCATAGGAGACTTATAGTTAGTGTTAAGGTAACTTATTGGTGAGCATAAGTGTAGCAATGTATTATTAGCTCCTTATTTTATAGCCGTAGTCTATTTATTGAAGGAATTTAAGGAAGTTTCTTTCAACCATCTACTAAAACGAAAAAAACTCAAAGGCTAATAAGTTAGTACAAGTGATAATAGGACTAGATATCTTTGAGGATTTGGTGGATCACATAGTTCTAATAAGAAAGAAAAATCATCTTTTTAATTCATTAAAGAAGAATTATCCTATAAAGCTTTAACAAAGACACAAAAAATGCAAGAGACTAGAAGGATGTATTGAAGAGTTACCTACATTGCCCTAATGTTAAGTCACCTTGTGTAGTGAAGTTTCAAGCTTCATAGTATGTATTGATTGAAAGGGTCCCTCTAGGAAAGGTTTTAATGGGTTGGTGCTTAAATGTTTGACTTTCATTGATGCTTTGGAGGTGTTGATGTAAGTTCTAAGGGATTTTATAAGGCATATCAATTTGGCATGAAAATGAGATGGTTAATATATAGACATGATTATTATTAATCATCTATTCTAAAAAATTACATTAATTATGCTAAAGGATGCCAATAGTGCCTGTCACATCCTCATTTTTAGCGCAAAAGTAATTCATAATTCAGGTAATTAAATTATCCCCTGTATGATCAAAATAGGGTAATGATGTGGAATAATAGTTAAATTATATTGGGATTAGGAAATGATGAGAAGATGATTTTAGAATAAGTTCATTGAGCGTGTAAAATTAAATCGAACGATAATTTACACGTGTATCTAGGCAAAATATTATTGTAAGTATGAAAATGCATACGATTGAGGAATAAAGTTAAATTATGATTTTATATGGAGAATACATAATTTATAAAGTAAGGTTGATTCAGGATCGTATAAGTCAC
>CANYBF010992398.1:0-74193 GCA_948192965.1 Dalechampia spathulata | reverse complement strand
TATATATATATATATATATTTGGGTCATAATTAAAGTTAGTAAAAATAGAATAAGAATCAATAGTGCTAAACATAAAATTTTAAATATAAGATTAAAATAAGTAAAATAGATTAAGAAAAGATTTTAAGTATAATTAGACTTTTGGGTTTAAGAAATTATAGAAAATAAGTATATAAATAAATATTTATTAATGAGGGATGAAATATTATTTAATTAAGGAAACTTTTTTTAAGGGAATTTGGATCAAATATGCCAAAATGGCAATAATAATTTAGGCAAAATCGGATGACTTAATGGATTAATTGAGTTTAAGGGTACAATGGTCATTTCATTTAAAAGTTTGATGCCCTACCTATCTCTTCTTCATCCATCCGCCACTCCTTCTTCTTTTCCCCTTAAAATCACTTTCATTTTCTTTCAATTGCTTCCATATTCTCCATTTAAGATTTTTGTTTTCTACTAATAATTTCTTACTTCTTCTTATCTTTAAGAAGCCGATCCCTTGTTGTTATTCTTCCATGTGTATTTTGGTTTTGTTTTGCTTTCCATGGAAGCTCCGAAGTCTGTTGTCTTGCGTTCTTGTTGCTGTTAACCAAACAAAATTGAAGAGTCCATTGGTTTTCAGTTTTGCCGAAGCCTCCTTCCTATTTCTTCTAAACGGTAAAACTTATTCTTGTTTTGTTTTGAGTTTAGATTGCTGTTGCTGATTTCTCTCTACTGTGTTTCCATGTAATTTACTTCGGTTTTCATGGAGGCAACGAATCTATTGAAGCTTTTGTTGATGTTTATTCTAAAGCAGCTGAAGATATTCTTCCATCTTTTACCAAAGTCATTTTGCTCTTCCTAAAGGTAGCTGCAAAATTTCTTCGTGTTTATTATTATTGTTCTTACTCAAACCGAAACCTTCTTCATCTCTAACACCAGTTTTGATTGATTTAGATTATATATATATAAATCTTGTGTGGGTTTTATGTTGACAGATTTAATGTGAGAGTTGATTTTTGGTTGGGTTAAGAGCAAGGAAGACACAATCGGTTAAATTGATTTGTTTTGGTTAATTGAAAGGTGCATTTCTATGGTTGATTGGTAGAGTGATTTATGCAGATTATGGATGTTTATTAGTTTGGCCGAATGGAGTGAAATATTGGCTTGAGTTGTTAAGTTTTGATGATGGTTTATTGATGTGAATTCAAAAACAAAAATACATGAAATTGCGGTTGGAATATATGGTATATGTATTGCGTTTTTCTTGCAGCCAAAGGTTATGAATTCTTAAGGTAAAAATGGATTTTTGATGAGGTATAAGTTCTGCCCAAAACAGAATTGTTTCTATTAATCCAACGTAATGTTTAAAGAGTTTTAAAGCATATTTTTATCATAAATCCAATGTTTGCCGAATTAATTGATATTTATTGGCATAACATGGGTAATTTGATTAAAATGGTAAGCTTTTGGATGGTAAAAATTGAATAAAAAGTATAAGACTATGGAGGGTTAAATTAAGTTTAAGAAGTGTATATGTGATTAAATTTAAGTTAAGTTTAATATCATTAATAAGGTTATATTTAAGTTCCATATTAATGTTTAATAAAATACAATACATTGATTTGAAATATCAGAAAAATATATGAATTCAATATGTATTTTAAAAGAAATATGGTAAATATTTATATTAATACTTATTTTAAGCTAATTAACTATCAATATGAATTGTATTGGAAATTATGAATTTAAGTAATTTTAAGTTAAAAAGGTATTGATGTATATATAAAGCAAGTTAAGTTATTTTAAGGATTTAAGAAATTTCTTGGTAAAAATATATGTAATAAGATTTAAAATAGATATTATAAAAATAAATTTTGTTATATATATGATTTGATATTTAAATGAAGGTTTTTGGGTTATAAAAAGAAAATTTTTAAAGTGAAAGTATTTATTTTTTTTATAGCATTTAAAGAATAATGATTTATGGATTTAAGTAATTTTGAAGTTGAAGGATATATATATATATCTATATATTTATACTTAGATTTAAAATAGATATTTATAAAAATAAATGTTTAATTAAAATAAAGAGTTTTGAGTATAATAACATATATTGAGATAATTGATATTGTAAATTAAGTTGGTTTTTGATTTTGATTACATGGTTTCAATATATAATATATAGATTCGAATAGTAAATTGAATTTACATTTACATATATAAATATATAAGTCGAATTTTAAATTGCTATTTGTATTGAATATTTAAGAAAATTAAGTTATTATTTTTATGAATTTGAAGTTTTCAATAATCTATTATTTTCAAATTAAATAATAAAGAGAAATGTTATTATAATTATTTTGTTAGATCAAAATAACATTGATTATGATTTCATTATGTTAATAACTTTAATTGTTAAATTTTAATATTCTTATTTATTGAGTAATATATCCAAAATGAGCATTATAAATTAGTTTTAAATAGAAGACATGTTGTTTTTATATATTAATAGAAATAATAAGAATTTAAGAAGGAATAAAATAGTTTTAATTAATAAGTTAATTTAAAGATTTCTTATTAAAATCTATTATACGTTTTGCTTAATTTTAAAATTAGTAAAGTATGATTAAAATAATATTAAAATGAATAATGATCAATTTAATTTCTAATAAACATATTATTATGCATTGTTTTTAAATAGGTCAATCAGAGGAAAATATTCACGCATCTTTCAACGCTAAAAATCAGGAAAAAGACAAACTAGGTTTGTGCTATTATATAGAAAATCCTCGATCATTAATTGATCAATGAGGCATAGGTTTAGTAATTTTAAATTTATAATTTAGTATTACACATTTCATCAAGATATTACATTTTTCATGATTCATAACATGACATTTCATGGTGTAATAAGGCGATGAAATGTTATAAAAAGGTTTTGTGATTTTCATCGGGCAAAATGATATTAATTCCTAAGGGAATTAAATGAATATGATATTATGCAAACAAAATTTACAGAAATGGAAAAGATAGATGAAAAATGAGCTCATATAAAAAGAATTACAGAGATAATTTCTGAAGCCCGAAAAAAATGCACATATACATGAAATGAGGATTAGAGGGAGAATGCACTGCATGATAGCATTTCCATTAATAAGCATTTTTCATAAAGAATGACATTTGTTATACACGACATTCATAGGTAATGATAAAGTTTATAATTGACATGGAAAGAATAATGTGATTAATATACCATGAGTTATAAATGCCATGAAATTAAATGCTATTAATTATTGAACTGTATCATTTTATCATTTGCATATTATTTATAGCACCACTGAGTTTTATACTCAGCGTTTGTCAATTGATAAACGTAGGAACAAGCAAAGCTGCGGAAGAGAATCGTTAGTGGCAGCAGCAGGATCAACAAATTTCTGTGTGGTAATAATTATTATGGACTTCTTCTAAGTTTAATCATGCAAATTTAAATAAGTACTTGGCAGTACATCGAAGATTGTTAAATTATAAACTTGTAATAATATGTGTTAAATTATGTTATATAAAATTAAAACAATGGTATTTCTTTTATTATAATTACTGTCTTATATCAAGACTGTTAAAATGTTATATACTTAAATAAAAAAAATTTATTAGAGTATCCTTTGATGAATGGTTATAAATTTTAATATAAATAAATTTGTAATCATTCTTCGGGAGCATGTTACGCAGCCAAAAGACGTGACACTTTTCATCTCACGCATATAATTATATGCGATCGCGTATGATTCTTTCAATATCATATATGATCGCATATGATCATCCCCAATCGCATATGTTTTTGAAAATGTGATTTTTAATTTCTTTTGGTTTCCGAATGTTCCCTGTTATATTTTGAGTTTGTTCATGTAATTTTTGATGTTTGGCATTCGTGCACATAATCATGTGCGATCGCGTATGTTAACTTCAATAACATATGCGATCGCATATGTTCATATAGAAACATATGCTCATACTTATATTCTGAATGTGACTCATTTTTTTTATGATTTTTGTGCTTCTGTTGCTATACTTTAAGCCTGTTATTGTGATCTGCATGTTAAAATCATGATTTCTGTGGTGTGATAGATAGATCTGAATGTTTACTGTTGTTACCATGTGATTTTGTTTGAGTCCTGTGATCTGAGTGTCGTTTTATACTTTGTGCATATGTTTTACATTCTGTGCATATGATCATACGCGTTAGCATATGATCATATGCAATCGCATATGGTCATTACCATATCATATATGATCGCATATGTTCTGTGCCAAACTTATGCCCACGCATATGTTCTAAAAAATACAGTTTGTTTCATGATTTTTGCAATATTTTAAGTCTGTTTGTATGATTTGCATATTAATTTCATGATTGATATTATCATTGTATTTGCATTTGTTCCTTTTTATGCGTTTGGTATGATTTTGTAGGTAATTAGGTTAATTTAAGAGGAGGAGATGATCGGTCGGGCCCAAGGCCCAATCAAGTTAACCCATTGGACTTCAAGGAGAATAATTGGGCCTTGGGCCCAAATTGCTCTTTTAATCATTTTGGTTGGGTTGTACTAAATACCTAAATATTTTATTTATTTACTTTTTAATTATTTTGGTTGGGTTGTATTAAATACCCAAATGCTTTTATTTATCTTTTATTTGGGTGGGTTGTATTTAAATACCCACATTTTATTCCGCATTTACTTTTCTGCATTTATCGCTTTCTTTATGCTTTATTATTTGTGATGTGTTTCTTTGAGTGCCCTATGCCATGTAATCGTATGCTTAATCAAACTTGAACCTAATTGTGTGCTTAGGAGCTTTCGTTTAAAATCAAATAAGTGAACATGATAATTTAGAATATAAATAAATTCGAAATCCCGAACAAAAACTCTGAAGAAATTCAGGCCACTTTCCAACACAGGAAGGCCCAAGTTTTATTTCCTAGTTTTTTAGTCGTTCAATTGAACCGACAAAGCAAACTAGGTGGTGACTCTATCAAATACTTTATGCGATCTTTCTAGTTTAAGCGCAATCAATATGGAATATGCCATTGAGAGCAAGCACCATGGCCTTTCACGCCGAACAGCGTGCAGCGCTCTCGCATCCGGGACGCGCTACTCTTACAGTGGCGACTCCACTGGGGATACTTGATCTAGAGATTTCAATTCGAAAGATTCCGTATTATCATGTTCACTTATCTGATTTTAACAAAAGTAATTTTTATTAGGTTGCTAGTTTGCATTCACAACCAAATGCATATTCCCTTTTGGTCCCTAAAGCCCCGACGCGCTAGGTCATTTGGGCGCCCTTGTACTTCCTTAGTCTCGGGGTCCTATGACTGGCATACGTCACTCATTACTTAAAGGAATGCTGTGGACTACCTATATCCGTGATTGGATGGCGTTAGGCATATTGTTTTTGTGGTGGAAGCCTTCTTAGCCAAACCGAAATGGCCTAACCACTGCATATAGCAACCATAGCCGCAGTTCCACTAGGACCCTATTTTTGCATGTGTATGGATTAATTCAAACCAAAATGTGTTTTGATTAAACCCTAAAATAAAACCTTACCCGCCTTAAGTCAACATGATTTAAACTATAAGGGTAAGTTCATTTTGTTTGGGATTTAACCTTAACACATTTTTCATGTCTCATGCGCTAAAAAAATGCCAATTCCGTGTCAATTATGAGTCAACGCTCATTTGACAAAATGAATCCATCAATTGTGAGCCAACGCTCATTTGTTGGAAAATCAAGTGATTAGATTAAACTTTGAACAAAACCATGTCCATTTGAATTCTCGAAAATCCATGAAAAGGACAAGTTCATTTTGTTCAAAGGTTAACCTTATCACCACGCAGAATTCATGAAAAGCCTTGCCCAATTGTAAGCCAACGCTTATTTTTTGATAAACTTACCAATTGTGAACCAACGTTCATTTAGTAAAATTTTGGCTTTCCCGTTCATTCTCGAATTCAAAGGTTCAAATATAATCACATGATACGATGTTGCATGCATGCACGAGTGTTACGCATCTTGAGTTTCAATGCTAAACTCTGGACAAGAAACCCACATAGGAAATTTGACTGGCCAATATACGTGGAGAAATAAGGTTGGAAGGGAGTGGACTCATGCTTTTATATTTATATCCTGTCTAACAATTTCGTGTTTTTTATCAAACATGCATACATGCATCATTACTAATCCAATTTTGTGACAGCCATGACATTCTGTTTATAGATGCACTCTAAGACATCCATACATGCTACGTACTGCATTGCACGCATCTATTGCACGCATTCATTTAGGTATATCACTTACTAACAAAATTTTCCTCAGACATCATAGGCACTCCGTGGGTTTGTGACAACCGAGGGAGACTAATTCGTATTAGCATTTCTTCACCATATGCATCTACTGCATCTACAACATCTTCATCATCTCCATCACCACCAATAATAGATATGGCACAACAGTCTGGCACTCCATTTAACACCAATGAGATTGTCGCCAAGGTGATAGAAGAGCTCCTCAATGGTGACTTTGCCAAAAGGTTACAGGAACAGATTAGGGCTTTCATGGCAGAAAAATAGGCTGAGCTGCAACTGGGTATAGGGGGTTCTACTGGGAACCAATCTGCTAATGACCCAACTGCTAGGGGCCAAACTACTGCTGCCCGTAAGGGAAAAATGGTTGTTGACGATCCTGACAATGACTTTATTGATTTGGAGGAAGCTATTCCAAAGCTTCCAACTGTAAACCTGGAGACTGAGGTAGCTGGTATTACTGAGCCGGCCTGGATGGAGACCGTGGAATTGAAATTCAGCCAGTTCCATAAATTGTTGAAACAACAGGGGGTATTACTAGATTTTGGGGTAGATGACGAATTCACTATTGATTCTATTGGGCCTCTTCCTCATAGTTTCAAAATGCCCGATCTCTCTAAGTTCAATGGTAAGGGAGATCCATACACACATCTGAAGCAATTCCTTATTGCCATGAGTACAACATCAGTTCACAAGAGCATGGTGCCTAGATTCTTCCAACTGTCGCTTACTGGGGTAGCGACCACTTGGTACCATTCTCTGGATAAGCTCACTCGGGAAAATTGGAAGAGTTTGTGTGATGCTTTCTACACTCAGTATGGTTTCAACACCAATATTGAGACTACCCTGGCCACTTTGGAGATGGTAAAACAAAAATCAGGGGAGACCTTTGCTGATTACTTCACGCGGTGGATGAATACCGCGGCTATGCTGAAAGCCAAATCTATGAAGGGAGACATGATAGCCAAACTGGTGGCTGGCACGCTTCCTACCTATCTGGAGAAAATGTGGTTCCACACCTACCATGATTATTCTGATGTCCATGCTTTAGGTATTAAGGTGGACTTAGCTGAATCAGAGAAGAAGAAAGAGAGTTTTACTGCCCGCAAGTTCACGATGGGAAGCACCTCTAGGCCACAGTTCATGCAGCCTGAGAGGAAGGTAGTGGAGGTGAACAACGTGGAACAACCATGAAAATTCTCCAATCTCGGCAAGCCCATGTCGAAGATTTTTGCTAAGTTGCAGAAAGAAGGGTACTTGACTCCCTTCCCTAATAGAAATAGGCCTACACCGCCTGGGGTTGATCAAAGTTTATTTTGTCAATTCCACTAGTATCATGGGCATGACACTAATAACTGTCGTCTATTGAGAATCAGGATTCAGGACCTGATTGATTCTAGGAAGATTGTTGACTCGGAAAAGAAAGGATCGAGCACTCGGAAGAATCCTCTTCTGAATTATAGCAAGACACCGCACACCTACGCGGTAATGACTGAGAGGTCCTGGTTAGAAAGGGCTATCATCGAGAATGTCATCCTCATTTCTGAAACTGTAACTGAAAGGGCTACCAGGCTAGCCAAGGAAGAGATCATGATTCAGGAATTCCAGAGATCCCAAAAGCTGAACACTACTACTGCTCACACTGTCATGGTTCTTGATCCATTTTTCGACTCTGAGGAATCAGACCCAGATGAGGAACTATACTTGGAGAAGGCGTTCAATCCCTTCAAAGAGGAAGACTGCATGCAAATGGATGAGACTGCTTCATTGCGACCATATTATCATCATCAACAAATAGGTTCGCGGGATGAGACTGCTCCCTCGAATCCTCACTGCAAGACTTGGATTTCTTGGGCCTCTTCATCGACCCGAAAGATTCAAATCTCACCATAAGATGAGACTGCTCTTTCAGAAACAAATCATGTGACTCGGAGCCGCCGAGTCTATTCACCTGATGACACGCACCCCCAAGTAGAGGAAATCTGGTCCTTGAACAGCTAAAGAGGACTAATGCTAGTGTGAGCTTATGGCAGCTTCTCATGTGTCCAGACGAGCATCGGAAGGCACTTGTGGAGGCTCTTTCTACTATTACAGTTTCTGCAGCTTTGGCATTGGAGAATGTAATCAGTCTGTTAGGGAAGGGATCGGTACCAGAGGTAATGCAACTGGGGGCATCATGCGCTAACGTCTCTATTACCTTTGGACATGAAGACTTGCCTATTGATAGGTCATTGCACAACAGGGCTCTATTTATCTCCATTGAGATAATAGGATGGAACACTTCTTGCGTAATGGTGGATGATGGATCCGCCATCAATGTGTGTCCCTACAGAATGCTCAGCACACTTGGGATTCGAGAATAGGACTTGGTTGCTTCGGATGTGGTGATTAGGGCATATGACAATTCAAAGAGGAAGGCATTGGGTTCCTTCACTGCTGTTATGACTGTCGGCCTGATCCAATCTGCTATGGAGTTTACGATCCTGGACATACCAGTTACTTTTTCCTTACTGTTGGGATGTCCTTGGTTTCATCCATTGAAGGGAGTGCCATCTACTATGCATCAAAAGATAAAATTCCTGACTGAGATGGGGGTTATCATGATTCCAGCTGCTTCTAATTTGGTTTTCTCCTCAATGTCCATGGGATTCCCAGAGCTCAGTGGATTTCAGGTCTCCCCGATCTATAAGGATGAAGTCAGTGCATTCATCTCTTCTTAGTTCTCCAAGATGGGCTTTCTACCGGGGGCAGGCCTAGGTAAGCACCGACAGGGAATAACGGAACCCCTCGACTGTACAGGGCAAACACAGATAAGGTACGGATTGGGCTTTGATCCAGAGATCATGGAAGGGCGAAAAGGTGATAAGATCATATTGGTGAAAGGGTCAGCTGATTCTATTTCCAAGACCAACAAGAGAGCTGGTGAGACACCCTTGGTGGACCTGGAGAAGATGATTCTGGGACAGGTAGTGAAGCTGAAGGCTACCACACTGGAGAAAGGCAAAGAAAAACTAGCTGAGGAGGACGCAGAGTAACCAACCGACAGTGGGGGTGACGACCCAGAGCCAACCGACGCCAACGGAGCAATCCTGACAGAAGAGCCTGATTTTGCTTTTATTTTTAAGGATGATGTAACTTTGAACAAACTCAATGCAATCAAATCAGAATTTACTTATTTATGTGATCTTTATTTAGATTCAAGCATGCATATACATCATGATGACATGAGCATATTTGATATTAATGCTGCATCAACATATGCATTTAATTTGGGCACTATAGAAAATCCTTGCCTGATCAACTTGTCTGATGCCTTGACTGTCGATGAGAGAAAAGAAATTGAAAATGTTCTGAAAAGGCATGAAAGGGCTTTTGCTTGGTCTTATGAAGATATGTCGGGGGTTGACAGGTGTATAGTGGAGCATCGTATTTCGATCCTGCCAAAAGCCAGGCCAGTAAAATAGAAACTGAGAAGGCTAAGACCAGAATGGGCATAGAAAGTGAAAGAGGATATCACCAAACAGATCAATGCAAACTTCTTGGAAGTTGTTGAGTATCCGACCTGGTTAGCCAATGTTGTACCAGTAGCCAAGAAGGATAGGAGAGTCCATGTTTGTGTTGACTACAGGGACCTGAACAAAGCATCGCCAAAGGACGACTTCCCTTTGCCTCACATTGATGTTTTGGTGGACAGCGTGGTGAACAATGCTATGCAGTCCTTCACTGATGGGTTCTTGGGGTATAATCAGATCTTGATGGCAGCTGAGGATAAAATTAAGATAGCCTTCATCACAGAATGGGGAACTTACTGTTACAGGGTAATGCCCTTTGGCCTGAAGAATGCCGGTGCGACCTATCAGCGAGTAGCCACTACTCTGCTCCACGACATGATGCATAAGAAGGTTGAGGTATACGTTGATGATATGATGGTTAAGTCCTTGACTAGGAATTCTTATGTGGCAGTACTAGACAAGTTCCTCACCAGAGTGGAGAAGTATAATCTAAGGCTGAATCCGAAGAAGTCAGTATTTGGAGTAACATCTGGGAAGCTTTTGGGTCATGTGGTCAGCAACAGAGGCATAGAGATTGACTTTGATAAAATTAAAGCCATCCGAGAGATGCCAGCTCTCCCAAAATGGAGAAAGAGGTACGATGCTTTTTGGGATGACTACAGTACATCAGCTGGTTCATCGCAAAGCTCACCACGACTTGCGAACCAATTTTCAAGCTCTTGAGAAAGAAACAACTGGTAGTATGGGACGAAGACTGTTAGAGAGCTTTTGATGCAATCAAGGAGTACTTGGTAACCCCTCCAATCCTACAGGCTCCAAAAGCAGGTATCCCTTTGACACTATACCTTGCGATTGCAAAGTCATCCTTAAGGGCAATGATGATCCAGGAAGACGGAGCGGGACTTGAGCATCCAGTTTACTATCTGAGTGAAAAGCTTCTTGAATATGAAACGAAATACTGTCATGTCGAGAAGTTATGTTTGGCTATGATATGGGTCATGTGGAGGTTGAGGCACTACTTCCAGAGCTATATAGTGCGGGTGATATCTAAGGAGGACCCAATGCACTACTTGTATAATGCACCGTCACTCGCGGGGAAGTTAGCAAAGTGGCTGGTTCTGTTGTCAGAGTTTGATATCGAGTACTTGCCGAAGAAAGTTATCAAAGGCAGAGCTATAGTAGAGTTCTTGGCAACCTATTGAGGGTACAGATCATTGGAAATTGGAGTTTCCCGATGAACACCTAGGTATGATCACGCTGGATGGTTGGAAGATGTACTTCGATGGAGCCATTAATCGACAGAGCGCCAGGGTCGGAATGATACTGGTTACCCCTATGGGCGAAATAATTCCTATGGCGATGAAGTTAGAATTCTTGGTTACCAATAATATGGCAGAGTATGAAGCATGCATTCACGGTATTGAAGCCCTCATTGCACTAAAATTCAAAGAAGTGGAAATCTTTGGTGATTCAATACTAGTGGTCCAGCAAACAAAAGCCGAATGGGAAGTTAAGGAGGAACGCTTGAAACCGTACTCAGCTCATCTGCGGGTTTGCTCCTTATGTTCACTCGGTGTCGATTCAGCTATCTATCTCAGAACGAGAATCAGATGGCAAACGCTCTTGCTACTTTAGCATTTGTATGGGAAGGTCCCAAGGAGTCTATAATGCGGCCTCTCTCTGTGATAACATCTAGAACCTTGTGTCATTCTCATCCAACTATATTGGTTACAGAAGCAGATGGGAATGAGTGGTACTCTAATATCTTAAGATTTCTGAAGGAAGGGAACTACCCCCAAGGAGCTTCAAAGACTGATCGGAAGACACTTCGCCGATTAGCCTATCAATATCTACTATTTGAAGATGATTTATACCAAAGAGCAGCAAATGGGCAACATTTGCACTGCATAACAAGATCAGAAGCACATCAACTCATGGAAGATATTCATACTGGCTCGTGTGGTGCACATATGAACGGGTACATTCTGTCCAGGAAGATTTTGAGACAAGGCTTCTATTGGACCACTATGGAATCTGATTGCATCAAGTTTTTCAGGCGTTGTAAGGTATGCCAGATTCACGGTGATCTGAAATACCTCCCTCATATGGAACTACAGAGTCTGACATCCCCATGGCCCTTCTCAGCTTGGGGAATTGACATTATTTGTGAGATACACCCGTACGCTTCTAATGGCCATCGTTTCATCGTCGTCGCCATTGACTACTTTTCTAAGTGGGTGGAAGCAGCGTCATTTAACAAACTAGGGGTAGAATAGATGGCTCAGTTTATTGAGAAGGATATCATCTGCAGATATGGGGTACCTCATCATGTTGTTACGGATAACGGAGTACAGTTCCAAGGTAGAACTCGGGATTTACTGGCAGCATATGGTATTGAGCATCACAAGTCTTTGCCTTATCGCCCACAGGCTAATGGCACAGTTGAAGCCGTGAATAAGAATATAAAGAAGATCCTGGCTAAGATGTCAGTGAGCTACAGGGATTGGTCTGAGAAATTACCGCTAGCACTTTGGGGTTACAGAACGACAACAAAGACGTTGACAGGAATGACTCCTTACGCATTGGTATATGGTATGGAAGCTGTTTTGCCAGTTGAGCTAGAAATGAAGAGCCTTCAAACAATGTTGGAATCTGGGATCCTTGAGATGGAATGGCACAGAGGAAGGTATGAACAATTGTCAGTAATGGATGTACAGAGACTCAGAGCTCTCTTCCACATGCAACTATATCAGAAGTGAATAGCCCGGGCATTCAATAAGAAGTTACGTCCACAGCAACTAAAGGAAGGTGACTTAGTGCTCAAATAGTGTAGAACTATAGTTTCTGATCCTCGAGGGAAATTTCGCCTGAACTGGGAAGGACCTTATGTAGCCAAGAAGATCTTATCTAAAGGGGCTGTGAAGCTGATAGACATGGACGGTAACGAATTCTCAGAACCAATCAACAGAGATCGGCTGAAGCTCAGCAGATGTCTCGCCCGCTAGGATCTAATTCGATTCTCAAACAAAAGTTAGGGCAGAGAGTTAGGTTGATTAATGAGAAAACCATTTACGGCTGATTAATCACAATAATCAAGTCATCGGATAAAGTAGTGCCTACTTTAAATGTGTATGAAAATGCAACAAATGTCTTATATGTTAATGAAATTGTGATTCATATGCAAGCTGAAATGTAAAATAAAGTTCACTCTTTATTACATGAAAAATAAAGCATAAAATTCTGACATCATTATCACCCTATACAAACATCAGCCTTGACTTTGTTCTCTACAGCGTAGCTCTCTGTGATACTCCTCTCTGGCATCAAGATCAGTTTCTTGCAGCAGCATCGCCACCCACTGACGGTAAGGACCAGAAACCCCAGGACAAGCAATAACACAATACGGGGCAATCTCTCTACGAGACCATATACGCTCCAAATGCTCCAGAAATCCCTGAGTCAGACATGCTCCCTCGAACACAGGTAATCTTGCAGGTACAGATTATGGAGACCCATACTGCCTACATAGACGTGAAGGAGTATAAAACGAGCATTGGGACAAACCCGCCAATGACACGCAATCGGTATAAGTAGACAGTGTCACTTGTCCGATCTTCCACCACGAACAAGTCCATCTCACCCTATCGCCCGTCATCTCAGATAAGTGACCTTGCTAATCAGCTATTTTGACACCCGGTTGCAAAGGAGGTAACAATTGTCTTGACCAAAAGCTACGTGATGTGTACCGGCTCAACTTGCCTAAAGGGCTTTCTAGGAATCCCAGTTTCTCCTGTAGCCAAATCTGAATAAAAAAAACTCACTAAGTTGAAAATCTTACAAAAGACGGCTCAGGCAAAAGTTAGAGTGACCCGCTGAATTGAAAACCCCAAGGGGGGCAGTTCAGACAAAAGTTAGGGTCTTAGTAGCAAAAATAAAAAACCGATGAGCCAAAAACCTCGCAAGAGGCAACTCATGCAAAAGTAACGGTAAAAGTACAGCTTTTTTAAGTTGAAAACCTGCACAGGCAGCTTAGAACCCGTACCTGAAGCAATAAGGGACTTCCCCCTGTGAGTTCTCCATTGGTACTTCGCATTTCATCCAATCCGATTAACGTCTCTACTAAGATGAGGGGATATGGATCTCGGCCATCAGTCATCTGATCTAGAACAGAAAGCACTTGATAGGGCACCACGTCTCCAGGATGTGTGAGCAAATATCGATCGAGTATGCAGAACTGGGCTACTTGAACCCATGCGGGGCTAGAAAGGTCCTTCTTTTGGCAAGTCTCGATAATGCTGGTAGAGACAAATCCTTGACATGGGGATAAGTATAAGCAAGCTACTCTCGGAACCAGATCGAACATGGATACCATATGACGCACCACATCAGACTCCAAGACTGATGGCACCACAAGTGGCACATGATCCAGTGGATGTTCGCCCATGATGGCCCTAAATTCCTCAGGTAATGGGCACATTTCAAAGTCTCGTATCTGAAAGACATGGTTGGTAGGATCCCAGAAGCATGAGGCAGCTCTCAAAAAGTCATGATCTATCTTCACCTGGCGATAGGTGCTTAAAGCATGTAACCCGAAAGGCTCTAACTTCTTCCAGTCCGGTGCAGTCAGCCCAGCTAAGAAGTCATCTAATAGGCTGTTTGGTCGTGAATCAATAGACACCATAGATGGTGAAGTATATGCAGTTATTTTCCCAAGTAAAGTCCCTGAACCACAATCCTCAACCTATGCAGAGAGACAAGACGTTAGATCAGAGTTAACCCCATATGCATTCATTCGATCATGCATACATGCATACATGCATAGTCTAATCAGGTACTAAAGATATGGCATTTCTAGTCTGAGTTGGGAAGCTATCTAAGGACTGTAATATGGCAAGCTATAGGGCTCTACAGATATTAAAGTTTGGAAAGTGCGCAAGAACAAAAGAGCAAAGCAGAAATCAAAAAGGGAATGTCATGTAACCAAAAGTTTTGTTCTGCCCCACACCCCGGGACATTGAGGGATATAAGAAAAGCAATAAAGGCCCCTAATCCTCACCATCCAAGCCTAAATCCGCCTGCAGGGTAGCCACCTCATGCTCGAGGTGATCGATAGTCGCTCTAGCTCTGGCCAACTCCGCCTCGTGCTAATGGGCACGACTGCTTTAGGACCAGCCTAGTCTCATACCATCCATCAGGTATATCAGTCTCTCATGCTCGGCTCGAGGAACCTGAAAACGGGAAACAAAGTCAGAAACAAAGTCAAAAACACTGAAAACTCGAATGAATGCAAAAGATCAGACAGAAACATACAGCAGTGCAATCTGGCGAGGTGAACTGCAAGGGATAAGGTGGACAAGGCACTGCCATGTGAATATACTCGCTCAGGTCATCAGCGGTAAGTGTCACCTGTTGACTGGGCGGCACTGTCAGAGTCCCAAGACTGTGGGTCACAGCATCAGAGGTCTCACCTGATCTGTCCCTCTCACGGACCCTTTGACCTGCACCTCTAATGGCAGAAGGGTCGGGTCCGGCATCACCTGTGGCTGTGGAGGACCTCGCCATCAGAACCTGATCCTGGGGCGCTACCCCTATACATGACATCACGCGATCCCTGACAAACTGAGGGTAATCCCTTGCGACGGATAACTCATCAACATACTCACCTACCAGGGTAACCGCCAACTCTCCTTGGAATAAATGGGTGCCCCAGAACATGCTCAGTGGAGGATCAACAGGAATCCTCTGGGCCGCTATGCCCAGCTCAGATCTGTGTACCCGCTCACCCAAGTACAACTCCTGTGACTCCAGAGACTCCATCAGGACCCGCAACTCATCCTTCTGATGAGTCGCAGTGACAATAGCGGGAACCCTGTCCTCCTCCCACAGCCAGGACAGTCAAACATGTAAATTAAAGACAAGTAAGTACCAGAAACTTTGCTTAATATTACAAAACTGAAATTTTCTTTAATCTTGCAGCATTTCTTACCACATCCTCAGTGAGCCCGTCAAGCCAAGCCCGATGTGTGTCAATGTCCCTAACAGCTCCAGAGCGAGACCCAAACCATGACCGGATCGCCGAGAATGGGAGATCACTCTCCCTCATGTCAGCAGGACCCTCATAGAAGGCCATCCTATACGCGTATAGCTACACGCACAAAAGACAAAGGTCAATAGAAAATCACTCAAATCTACAGGTTTATGAAGTAAAGAATTACAGACATGCACCTCAATAATGAGCCAAAATCCAAGCAATCGACTGTGCCCTCTAGAGATCCGATCCATCGCAACATACAAAAAGGCCAGGGTCGGAGTACCCCAATCGTAGTCCCGTACCCGATCCAAATCCCGAAGAGCGCTCAGGAGCCCCAAGTGAGTCATGGAGCCCGACTCAGAGAATAATGATCCGCCCAAGAAATACATCAGGAAATTCCTGGCATACTGGTCCACGGAGGCAGGATCCTCTGGCTGCCTACCCCTCCAGGTACGATAGAAGACATTGTACATAATCTTCCTGTCTTCTCTCGGTGGGGGAACGACTCCTAAAAGCTCGAGGATGAGCTCATGATAAGATATCATCGTGTCCATCATGGGTAGCTCCAAACCGATGCAAGACATACCGATCATAGCAGTAAAGATCGAGGGAGTGATGGTAAACTCCCCAATGGGCAAGTGGAATGTGTGGGTCGTGTCCTACCACCTCTCCAGTATCGCAGTGTGTACTGATAAGACACTCCGTGTCTCACCATTAATGAAGCAGCCAAGTAGCGGTGCAAATCCAGACCCGTCTACTCTCATCCTGACAGTAACAGGTAACTCCTGATACCAATGGTAAATACCGAAGTAGTTGCTAATCGTGGCAACCCGAGCCTACATCAGACAGCGTCATCAGGTAAGTGCCCTGAACTCACTCCTTAGATACATATCGAATAAGTGTTTCCTAAGAGATGCCTAAGGGTGCTAGAATCCTATGTTTATTCCTATAGTTCTAAAATCCTAAATGATATTAAGCATATAGGAAAATAAATAAATCATGCAGGAACACTTACTGGTCGACTTGCCCGCTGGGACAAGTGCAATGCAGGGTCTAATAGTAGTAGGACCCGCTCCCCACGTGCTAATCTGTAATGTGGAGTGTCTGCACTCCCGTATCTAGCTGACTCACAAGGTCTGCGGTGGGCCATCGTAATAGTAGGTTGAAAATCAGAGAATCCTAGCTAAGAGAGAGAGTTTAGGTAAGTGAAATCTGAGTGAAATGAGGTGAAATGACTGATTTTGGGTATATATAGGAAACTTATTCGATCGCGTATGTTACATTAACACGCCGCATATGTTTTATACGCGATCGGATATGTCAGATATGAGGCGTGAAAACATCTTATGCGATCGCGTATGTCTTCGAATATACACCGTATATGTTATATACGTGATCGCATATGTTAGATACGCGGCGAGGAACAGATTATACGCGATTACGTATGTTTGTCCACTTGATTTTTGACCCATTTTTGAGGATTTATTTTAGGAATTTTCACAACCCAAGGGTTTTTAAATGACTCAGTTTCTTTTTGAACCCAAAAAAATCTCATTTTATGAGGCCTTTCGCAAAAATTCTATCTCTGGAACTTGACCTATTAGATCATGACTGTCTAGCTTGAGTCAACATTTGATACCTAAAAAGGTCGTGAGTGTCCTTCATACCGAACACCCACAGTTGGCAAGATCATGCTATCTCATGCAACTTTCTCACTAGATCGTGACTGTTTAAGAGATTACCCTCTTAATCCCCAGCGGAGATCATACTATCTCATTCAGCACCCTCATTAGATCATGACTATCTAGGAGACCCGTTTGCCCACAGTTGGTAGGATGAGACTACTCTTATGTAACTCTTTAGCCCACAGTTGGTAGGATGAGACCGCTCATACGCAACTCTTTTAGCCCACAGTTGGTAGGATGAGATTGCTCCTATGCAACTCTCTAGCTCACAGTTGGTAAGGTGAGACTGCCCTTACACAACTTTCACAATTGGTAGGATGAGACTGCTCCTATGCAACCTTTTAGCCCACAGTTGGTAGGATGAGACTGCTCCTACGCAACTCTCTAGCTCATAGTTGGTAAGGTGAGACTGCCCTTATATAACTTTCACAGTTGGTAGGATGAGACTGCTCCTATGTAACTTTTTAGCCCACAAGTTGGTAAGATGGAATTATTCTTATGCAACTTCCATACCTGTACGAGAGACAGAGAAAGCCCTATTTGGTTGTACCTAGGCATAAAATTTATCCCTGCTAGATCTTGACTGTTTAGAGGATACTCTCAAAATACAGTTGGTGAGAACATGCTGTCTCACACAACTCTCTCGCTAGATCATGATCGTCTAGGAGACGACTCTTTGGCCTACAGTTGGTGAGATCATGCTATCTCATGCAACTCTCTCGCTAGACCGTAACCGTCTAGGAGAAAATTTTACAAGTTGATAGGATGAGACTGCTCCTATGCAACTTTCTAGCCCACAGTTGGTAGGGTGAGATTGCCCCTATGCAACTCTTTAGCCCACAGTTGGTAAGGTGAGACTACCCTTACGTAACTCTTTAGCCCACAAGTTGATCAGATGAAAATGCTCTCATATGACTTTTTGGCCCACCACTTGTCTGAATTAGGTGCTTCGAATGATTCAGAAAGAATTACATGCTTTGAATACATGTTAGTTCTCCTGAATCAAGGGGCAACTGTCGCACCCTAAATTCGGACCACCTAGAGCTAGATCAACTTCGAGTTGATCCAGGACCACTTCGGGCCATTCTGAGCCAATTCAGGCCCATTCCAGGACGTTCCACGCCGCGTATGTTTTGATATATGCGACGGTCACAAACATATGCGATCGCGTATGTTTTGGCTTGCCGCATATGTTTCAAACATATGTGATCGCGTATGTCTTCAGGCATGGTTCATTAAAAGCAATTTGATTACCATTTTGCAGGGGGCTTTTGGCTGGAGATAAGAAAAAAAGAGAGAATTTTCTCTCTACCAATCCGAAAATTAAGGCTTTAATCACAAGTTTTCTAAAGAATTAGCTCCTAAAATCACTTAGATCTAGGTGATTTTATCTCCTAAGCTTGGATTTGGACAACTTTGCACTCTCTAAGCTTTGATTTGGTCAATTTTCTCATCCCCTAACTTGGATCTAAGGAGAATCTACAAGAGGTTAGTAGATCTGTCACTTTTCTACGCTTTTTATGTGTTTTTCATTAGATCCGTGCGTAAATCTAACAAAAAAAAATGAACTGGCTTAATGTTTTTGGCGTGAAATTGATATTTGTGTTCATATAAAACGTTAAAATAACCTTCTGCTCATCCTTTTCATCTCGCGCATATAATTATATGCGATCGCGTATGATTCTTTCAATATCATATGTAATCGCATATGATCATCCCCAATTGCATATGTTTCTGAAAATGTGATTTTTACTTTCTTTTGGTTTCCGAATGTTCCCTGTTATATTCTGAGTCTGTTCATGTAATTTTTGATGTTTGGTATCTCATGCACATAATCATGTGCGATCGCGTATGTTAATTTCAATAACATATGCGATCGTATATGTTCATACAGAAACATATGCTCACGCTTATATTCTGAATGTGACTCATTTTTTATGATTTTTATGCTTCTGTTGCTATACTTTAAGCCTGTTATTGTGATCTGCATGTTAAAATCATGATTTCTGTAGTGTGATAGATAGATCTGAATGTTTACTGTTGTTACCATGTGATTTTGTTTGAGTCCTGTGATCTGAGTGTCATTTTATACTCTGTGCATATGTTTTACATTGTATGCATATGATCATACGTGTTAGCATATGATCATATGCAATCGCATATGGTCATTACCATATCATATGCGATCGCATATGTTCTGTGCCAAACTTATGCCCACGCATATGTTCTGAAAAATATAGTTTGTTTCATGATTTTTACAGTATTTTAAGTCTGTTTGTATGATTTGCATATTAATTTCGTGATTAATATTATCATTGCATTTGCATTTGTTCCTTTTTATGCATTTGGTATGATTTTGTAGGTAATTAGGTTAATTTGAGAGGAGGAGATGATCAGTCGGGCCCAAGGCCCAATCAAGTTAACCCATTGGACTTCAAGGAGAATAATTGGGCCTTGGGCCCAAATTGCTCTTTTAATCATTTTGGTTGGGTTGTACTAAATACCCAAATATTTTATTTATTTGCTTTTTAATTATTTTGGTTGGGTTGTATTAAATACCCAAATGCTTTTATTTATCTTTTGTTTGGGTGGGTTGTATTTAAATACCCACATTTTATTCTGCATTTACTTTTCTGCATTTATCGCGTTCTTTATGCTTTATTATTTGTGATGTGTTTCTTTGAGTGCCCTATGCCATGTAATCGTATGCTTAATCAAACTTGAACCTAATTGTGTGCTTAGGAGCTTTCGTTTAAAATCAAATAAGTGAACATGATAATTCGGAATACAAATAAATTTGAAATCCCGAACCCAAACTCTGAAGAAATTCAGGCCGCTTTCCAATACAGGAAGACTTGGGTTTTATTTCCTAGTTTTCGAGTCGTTCAATTGAACCGACAAAGCAAACTAGGTGGCGACTCCATCAAATACTCGACGCGATCTTTCTAGTTCAAGCGCAATCAATATGGAATACGCCATTGAGAGCAAGCACCACGGCCTTTCATGCCAAACAGCGTGCAGTGCTCCCGCGTCCGGGACACACTACTCTTACATAGATGATAGTTTTGAATCTCTTGAGATACTCAATATCCATTCCAACTACTTTAATGGGGAGATTTTGCCACAACTTTGTCACCTTACATCTCTTCGCATTTTGGACTTGGCAAATAATAAGATGACAGAGACCATCCCTCCCTGTCCTTAAATTTTTTTTAATGATTGAAATATTTATTTGTCTATGCCGTCTGGTATGAATGAGGATCATATTATGAACATGTTTTGAGCCATGTGAAGGGAAGGGTACTCAAGTATAGTAAGACAACACTTCTTCTCTATTCAATTAATCTTCCAAAAAAAAAAATTCTTTGGAAAGATTCTAAAAAAAATTTCACTGGAAATATTCCTCCAAATATTGGCAAGATGAGGTCACTAGAATCACTTGATTTGTCTAGAAATCAACTTTCTGGGTCGATTCCTTCAAGCATTTTGGAGTTGAACTTCTTAAGTTACTTGAACTTATCGTTCAATGGGCCACCACTTAAATTGTGTTAGGGAGAGGAGACAGAGCTACCAAAGCATCCTGAGGCAGCCACAGAAAGTGTGGAAGACGGGTTAGAATTTGAAATGATTTGGTTTTGTTGTGGGCTCAGCATTGGTTTCTTCAGTGGATTCGTGGGGATTTGTGATGCTTTGTACTTCTGTGATTCATGGAGGTATGCTTGTTTGGATTGGTCAAAGAAAATCTACAACAAGCTCTGGATAATAGTTCCAATAAAGACAAATCAGATTCGAAGAAAACTAGATATATATAGAAGTACAAGTTCAAAGATTGGAAGGCAGGCTTGGTGTTAAAGTTAAGGTTAATCTGTTCTCGTTTCTCTGAAATGATTTGATTCAGTAGTTGTGGGTTTAGTGTGGGGTTTTTCAATGGATTTATGGGATTCTGTGGTGCTTTGTGGTAGTAATTATTGAAATAAATCAGAGGGTGACCAGAAGCTAAACAAGGTCCCAGGACATGCAATTTCTTCTTAATAATGTGTATAGCTTTTCTTTCCTTTTATTTTGTCATTTGCTCACGATTTACCATCCATTTAGACTTGCATATTCTGTAAATATATTATTATAGCTACTACAATATGTTCGTCAATTATTTTCAAAAAATTTAAATAAGTTTTTGAAAGTTATATCGTAATTTATATTTTATATAATATATCAAATTTCTATATACTATCATTAATAATTTTACATATAATTATTAATTTTTTTGAAAAAAATAATAAATAAACTTTACATATATTTTATTGTAAATTACTTTCCTCCATGATAACTTGAAAAGGAAGAAATCTACATGTGTCAAATTAAATTAAGCCAAATTCATAAATTTAAGAAAATATCCATCAAAAAATTAAAAGAAGTTTATTTCAACTTAATGAATTTATTTTTTCATAATTTTAACAAAAAGTTTGTAAATATTGCTTAAATGAATAATTTACTAATTTAAGAGATTATGATAATGCAAATTAATTAATTAAGAATTTCTTAATTTATGTTAAGTCATGATAAAAACTAAATTTATTTAAAATTGAAGTTTAGTTTAAAAGAATATTAACCTTTTGAATGATGAACACTTTAATCTTTTGCCATCACATTATAATAAAACAAAAAGAGCTAGTTGAATGTCATTCCCCCTATTTTATATAATTTACGTTTCTTTTTCAAAAATAAATCAAAATTTTCACTAATTATTAAGTATCATAATTACAACAATAAATATATAATCATTGATCAAACGGGTTCAAGGATTGTTAGTTATTCTTAATCAGTTGGTGAATTTTAATTTTTTTTTAAGGGTTAATTCAGAAAAATTATAAAAAAATTATGATGAAATAATTATATAAATAATAGACTTTGAAAATAGCCGATTTTTAAAAAGGTGGAGTAAAAGTTGATGATAGATATATAGTGGGTTGGTGTGTGAGATATCTCTTGAAATTAAAGACATCTTTTTAATGCAATATCAAATGAACTGTATATAATCATAAAGAACAAATTATATAATTTTATATGAAAGCTTGATTACTAGTTTTTAAATTTGAATTTTAAAAAATATTATAATGTTAAAAGTTGATGGAAAAGAATGTTATATTTTCAAAAATCTTAACTTTAAATGAGTCGATTTTAATAATTATCATCCTAATTAATTTACTTTGATAGTTTGATAACGTAGATCAAATATTTATTTTTATTATTAATTCTCCCTTTCCTTTGTAAGACAAGATCCGGTTCATATCTTTCCGGTTCATATCTTCCCACACATATAGATTGAGGATAGGTACCGTAAGCGGATAGACATACGTATGCTAATACAAATGAAATGGGAGACGAGGCTCGGCCATTGCAACAAGTGGGAACTTCCTGCGGGTTGGCAAGCCATAAACTTCATCCATATTCAGATCTTCCAGGCTCATGTTATCAGGCAACCTCCAAGTAAATCCATGCAACAAATTAGCCAAGCTTGAGTGAGCTATCTTCAATCCAAGGCTATACCCGGGGCAAATTCTTCTGCCAGAACCAAATGGCAATAGCTCAAAATTTTGTCCCATGATATCGATTGCCTTATCAAGAAACCTTTCAGGCCTAAACTCTTCAGGATTTTCCCACAAGGAATGGTTTCTGCCCATGCTCCAAGTGTGGACAAAAACTGTAGTTCCTTTAGGAATGTCATAGCCTTGTATCCTGACGTTTTCCGTGGAATAATGTGGTGTAAGCATTGAAGCCACAGGATGCATCCTCATTGTTTCTTTCAGTATTGCAGCTACGTATGAAAGTTGTGGGCTGTCCTTCTCTTCTACCCATCTTTCTTTCCCGATAACCCTGTCAAGTTCTTCCACTGCTTTCTTGATTAAATCGGGGTGTTTGATAAGTTCAGACATTGCCCATTCCAGAGTAAGAGTTGTAGTATCTGTTCCTCCAGTAAAAATGTCCTGATAAAAGAAAAAGTTTTACATCCATGGCAGTCCATTCAATCAATTCAAGAGTCGAACTTAGCTTGAAAATAAAAGCTAGAATAAAATTTAACTGAAAATAGAACGTGCATATAAACTAATTAACTATATAAAGTTTTTAAAATGTATATGCAAACAATACCAGTAGAAATCCTTTGACAGTGTCATTGCCGAACTTAACTCCAAGATCAGGATCATCAGCAAGCTTCAAGAATGTATCTACTATGTCTTCTGGCACAAAAGTTTGCATATTTTCTATTTTTGCTTTATGTTCATCAATAACGTGGTCAAAAAATCTATCAAGTTTCACCCTCAAAGCCTTCATCCGCTTCACATAACCTTGCAAGTCCAAGAAATCTAACCACGGAATCCAATCCCCAATATTGAACGCCCCAAGAAGCACGAGCGCCTCCTCTAACATTTCATGGAATTCTTTCAATTTTACTACAGAATTTTCATTTTCAGAGTCAGAATCAAGTTCTGTTCCAAAATACTTCTTTCCGAGTGTAATTCTGCTAACTACGCTAAGATTAAGACCATAAATATGAGCTTTAAGCGGAACAGGTTTGGCAGCGACGGATAATTTATAAATACCCGAAATAAAAGAAGCCATTTCCTCCTTACGAATATAATGAAAGGATTCGAGTTTTCTGGAGCTGAGTAGTTCATTAAGGAATATCTTACGACCCTGGCGCCAGTAAGCTCCGTACGGTGCCGACAAGATGTTTCTGTAATTATACCCAACGTGCTTACCAATAGCAGTTGGTGGCCTGGATGCGAAGATATGATCATGTGTCCGAAGGATTTCCTTGGCCATTTCTGGAGATGAAGCAACAAGAACTGGCTGGGAACCAAGTTTGAGTAGCATTATAGGGCCAAATTTTTGTGATAAGCAGTGAAGGGATTGGTGAGGGAGATGGCCGAGGAGGTTGAGATTGCCAATGATTGGCCATGGTTTAGGACCTGGTGGAAGGTTCAGAGGGCGTTTGCGAAGCTTGGTTGTGAAAAGTTTACTGAGGAAAAGAAAAGCAATAATAAGAGCTGCCCATCCCATAGCATCCATTGGCAAGTATTGGCGGTGGTGAGGATGGTATGAAGAAGTCCTCTCTCTCCATATATAACATAATGAATAAGCCTAAATTTATTCCTTCCAACTTAATTGACTTTGTAATCTTTTCTCCTTTTAAATTCTTTGGCCAGTTTGCACGTTTTACTCAATATAATTTATAAATTTAACTCAATTAATATTATATATACATGTATATATTTCAAATTTAACAATAATTATATATATAGTTTAACATTTACATACAGTTATGCATTTTTAAAAAATTAATGCTTTTTTAGTCAATAAAAATTATTAAAATACTTGTTTTCAATGAAAGTTTTTTTGTTAGTATATATTAGAAATTTAAAATGTAAATAACAATTCAGGTAAAAATTCTTTTGCTTTTAGAATTTTTACTAAAACTAAATAAATTATATATCAATAATTGAATAAATATTTCAATAAAATAGTAAATAGTTATAAATAGAAAAAGTTATATATCTGAAATTTTAATTAATAATATATATATTTTATAATTTTATTCTACTTTATTTGTAGTTCATATATAAATAATAATAAAATCAAAAAATTAACTATATAGTTCAAAAAAAATTTTATTTGTAAATATAATTGTTATATAACTTGATCTTAATATTTTTAATATATAATTTTAAGTTTAGGCATCAAAATCATACTTTTTCTCTAAGTTTTAAATTATTTTTTATTAAATGAAATCAAATCTATAAATTATAAATAAGAATCTACAAATATTTGATATTAAACTGAGATATGTTATTATACGATTAATATATTCATAATCTTACGTGATAAATCCAGATAATAAAAGAATTTCTCCCTTTATATCTTAGGTGTAACAAACATGTATAATGATAATTTTTAAATTGAGCATTCATGCCTTAACATGATCATAGGACCATTTTTTGCATTCTTTTAGTGCACATTAATGTATGGTCAGTTAATCTTGCCTTCCACCATTGGATAGTGCATGAATTCCAACAAAAGGTGTAGCGTGAGGAGCTTAATTAAAAATTAAAAAATAAAATAGCAAAGAAATTGTATGGTTAGGAGTGCGTTAAAAGATGATTTGCATGAATAAGAAATCATGCTTAACACATGCTGTATGTATAGTATATTAATGCATTAAAATGCTTGCATTACATAAGTAAAACAAGGATGGAATGTATGTACTTTTTATTATGGAGAGGCTGCAGTTTCCAGCTTACATTGTGCGTATATGCATGTAATCATACACTGTTAATATACATAATTCAAGGATTGATTACACATTGAAAATTTAGTCCATCAAGTACACCGCATAGACTAAATATTAGCTGGTTATACACATGCTTGACATGCATTGCTATCATGGAAATGAAGGGCTGTTGGATTGCGTGAACACAATCAATTCACCTTGTTTTCCAACACACGTAAATTCAATTAAGAAGGTGGTGAGCTACTCAAGTCTCTAGCCATAATTACTTTGAAACAAGTAGCTTTAAATTCGTGATGAGGGTGACTTGAATTCCCAAATTCTTGCATACGTAATGCATAAAGTAATTTTATTATTGGACTTTTTTTTCATTCGGTAAAACCCGTATGTAGGTGTGTAGTCAGTGTAGGGGCTGTATTTAAATCACAAACATTTAAAGTAATAATTAATTAGGTACTTACATATTATTTTGTTGAATGGCATCATCGTTGTTAAGTTTAAGTTTCTAGAAGAATAGTTTTAGCTCCATCATAAAATATGGACTGCAGTTTCCAACTTACTGGTGGGATGCCAAATTTGTCAAATTAATTTTTATTTTTTCAACGTAGAAATTTAACAATTTTTGCAGTAATGGAAGAATGGTCAATCCTACAAGGACAAGAGGATCCTTCGAGTCTTTGCAAAGAAATAAAATTAAAATATTTTAAAATTAGAGAGAAATAAAAATAAAAGAAATAATAAAATTTAATTTAGAGATAATCAATACGAGGAACTTCCCAGCTGAAAACTTACAAAAACATTCATTATAAAATCATGATCATTGATTCAAATATAATGCAATGACAAATTCACTAAGTTGGTTTTAGAATATTGAAGAAAGGCTTGATGAAGGGTTACCTCAAGGAATGAGATGAACTAAAAAGAGTAGTAAGATGAAGTCACCACCAGATGGTTCTAGAATTAGTTCAACTAAACCATTGCATGAGTGCTAAGTCAAAGCCTTCAAAGATAGGTTCGGGTGGTGAAGATCCATTCCCTCAAAGTTTCAAGTTCACTTTTACCATTTTAGTCGAGTTAATTGTTCTAGGCAGATGAGCATTCATAGGCATGAAATAAGCACACAATAAGGTATAACATAACAGCAATCATAATAGATATAGCATAACAAGTATGATATGACAATCATATCATGGTATCATGATATGACAATCATGGTGAATGAAGCATAACATAAGCATAATATATGAGATGACATGAAATGTGAGATGACATGACATAGGCATGACATGTGAGATGACATGACATAGGCATGGCATGACATATATCATATAAAACCAGTATAGCATGGCATACATCATAGCAGATATAAAATAATGAGCAAAGCTACATGAAATATTATAGAGGCCGATGAAAGGGATCAAAGAAGACAGGGGATACATGAGGGATTTAGGGCTAAATCATATAAAATAGGGAATAAAGCTATTTTATTACAAGTAAAATCGTTAGTAGCAAATGAAATTTAGGAATGGATCGACTAATTTAGTGCTATGTAAAAACACAAATCAAGAGTCCAAGTCTGATGAATGTGATGAGAACAATCATGAAAAGTGAATAAACACGAGCTGGATTATGAAAATCATGAGAAAAATAACCAATTTTAGGCAAAATCAGTAATTATCAAAATTGAGTAATTACTTAGAAAGAAATCAATGTCCAATCAAGCTAATCATGTCAAGTGGCAACATTAAACATAATTAAAATAACATTAATTGAGTAATTAAATGATTTAATGGTAAAATCATAAACAATTGATCAAGGCATAGTTAATTGGGATTCACTAACATCACTAAATGGCAATAGGAGATAGAAAATTCAACCAATCAAAGCCAATCATGTCATAAATCATCACAAATTAACAAATTAAATAAGCACTTAACTTGAAAAATTAATTTTAAAGCTAGAATTAATGAAATATGGATGATATATGATGAACTTAGATCATTAGGGTTATTGTAAAGCCATAAATGCTATTGAGAACTTCAAGGAATCAAGCAAAACAAGTGAAAAATGATTAGAGAATAACATTTCATGGCAAAATAGAAGGTCATATGTGCAATACATCAGATGATATGCACCATGTGTAGGCTATGTGTGGCACACATCATGTGATGTGTGTATCATGTAGTGAGGCAATTTTAATGGAAAACATGTTTTCCAGCAAAAACATGAAAACAGAACAAAATCTTAGTAGATTTATCATAATGACATATCATTTATAGCATTAATAAGCATTGAGATTCATCAAACTATATATGATTGAGCCCAAATCATTAAAACCAAGTCAAAAACACAAACCCATCATGAAATCAAGAGAGCAAGGGGAAGAGAATAAGCATTCAACTCACCCAAACGAATTAGGCTTCTGAGAATTTGATTTTAAACGTGATTAGGGCTCTAATTAAGGTTAATTAATCGTTAATACTAAGTAAATTATTTAATTAATTGCTTAATTAAGTAAGATTAGATTTTGACAGAGTTTAGACAAGTTTGATTAATTTTTAAACCCTTTTCCATAAATACAAGGCTTATATTTATATGTGTGGGTGATGGAATTAAGAAAATCATATTAGCAATGTGAGATTTTTAAGAATTACAAGCTTTGTGAGTAACATATAGCAGTAGATGCACAACATGACACAATTTAACCCTATATGTGTTGCATAATGTAAGCACATTGAGATGTGCACCATAGGTCCAAGAAGCATCATTTAGGACCCTAAGGCATGGTGCCATATGGAGCATATTAGATTTGCTAGGGAAAAGGCCACCTACTAAATGTATATTTTTATGACATGCATAACATGTAGTACTTTGTGCTCTGCATATCAAAAAATGCATTTTATATGCTCCACCTTCCATAAGCAAAATGTAATATGCTTCGAGCATGTGTGCAAATCAAGTTCAACATCAGGGACTTGTACCAAGCCGAATTGATAAAAATCCAAAACTGCAATGCACGGGCAAAAAGTCAGGGTCAACAAGACCAATTCTTTCTTAATATTTAGATGACCAAAAAGTAGCACATACAATCTCCTTTAATCCCTGGATAGATATAATAGAAATAAATTCACATTTAGTCTTCCAGAAACCATATAAAAAATTAGAAAAACTTGACTCAACTTAACATTTAAAAACCAGCTCTACCATGTTCAAACTAAATCACTAAAACTCAAAGAAATTTAAACATCTTTTAGTTTACTTAACACTTTGATTGTTACTTTAGCAAGTTAAGTGACAATTTTGGATCAAACAACTCATATAATAATATGTAGAAATTAGAATTATACAACGGTCCCCATTTACACACTTCCAAGAACTACACTGATTCTATAATTTATCGAATTAAAGCAAATAACAAAATACTATTAAAAATAAATCTGTTTTGATCTCACATGATTCTCATTGAATTATTTTGTATTGCTTTCAATTAGGAATAGAAATTTCCTAGCCAAACATCATTGGCAACAACATAAAATAAAAGAAAAAACTTTTATTAATAAAACTAAGAGTGATTCACAAGAGATAAATAAATGAATGGATCTTCTATAATGGAAATAAAGCTTTCCATTCATAGAAAATAGAAAAAGATAATTAAAATAAATAAATAATAATTAAGGTAATAATCTTATCCTCTATTCATCCTTTCTAATATGATCTCTATTTGAATTTCAAAATTCAAACTTAATAGCTTTGATTGTCAGATATCAGAGATTTTTGTTCTTCTTATGCCCGCAAGCTATGATCATAAGCACTTGATTCTTGCCTTTTAATAAAAATCAAGGTAAAAATTTCATTATAACAATCTTTTTACCTGTAAAATACAAAAACAAGACCAAGTCAACTATTTTACCCAAATTACCTACACAAAATATACCATTTTATTTATGAAAAACATGCAATTTTACCTTTGATCACTTACATTGTACATATATATATATATATATACATCATTTAAGGATTGATTAAAGATTGAAATTTCAATCCATCAAGTACACTGTATAGACTAAATATTAGTTGGTTATACATATGCTTAATGTGCATTGCTATCATGGAAATGAAGGGCTGTTGGATTGTGTGAACACAATCAATTGACCTTGTTTTCCAACACACACAAATTCAATTAAGAAGGCAATGAGCTACTCAATTCTTTAACCATAATTACTTTGAAATAAGTCACTTTAGATACGTGATAAACATTTGAGTATGAGTTAATTAGGTACTTACATATTAGTTTACCAAATGGCATCATTGTTGTTAATTTTTAAGTTACTAGAAAAATAGTTTTAGGTCCATCATAAAATATGGACTATAGTTTTAAACTTACATTGTGCGTATATGCATGTAATCATGCATTATTAATGTACATAATTTAAGGAAAGATTACACATTGAAAATAAGTACACCATATTGACTAAATATTTGCTGGTTATACACGTTCTTGACATGCATTACAATCATGGAAATAAAGGGTTATTGGATTAATTTCTACTTCACTAATGTAGAAATGTAATGATTTTTACAGTAGCGGAAGAAGGGTTGATCCCACAGGGATGGAAGGATCCTTTTATTCTTTACGATAAAAATAAAAATAAAAAAATTTAAATTTATTAAAGAAAAATAAATAAAGTTAAATTTAATTTTTAGAAAAATATCAATTTAGAAAGACTTTCTAATCGCAAGCCATAATGATTTATTATCAAATCATGATCATTGATGCAATAATAGTCGAACGGTAAAATTTACTAAGCTGGTTATAAACACCAAGGAACAGTCTCAAGTGAATCAATTCTTCCTTGTTATTAAGATGACTAAGAAGTGGCTCTAAAGCATTAGATTTAATTCCTGAGTAGACACAGTTGAATAAGATTCATACACAGTCTTCTAGAAATCACATAAAGGATTAAAGAACTCGACTCAAGTTAACACTTAAGAACCAGCTTCACAATGTTCAAACTTAACCATTTAACTTACAAAGAAATTTAAATGCCTCTTACCTTAATTAATACTTTGATTACTATTTTAGCAAGTCGAGTGACAATTACAAATCAAATAACTCACTTAATAATATGTATAAATTAAAATCATGCAAAGGGCCTGATCGAGCACTAAAATTCATATTTTTTATATATAAAATGGTCCATTTTAGATTAGGAAAGTAGCTAGAACATTTAACTTGGTTATATTTCTATGTTTTACAGGTAAAAATAAGGAAGTAGTAAAAAGGAAGCTAATTTGGAATTTTTACCACGTTTGGGAATCAAAGGAAGAATACAGGTCATATGATCAAGGCTTATGGGTATAAGAGAAGCCACAAGGACTTGATGGATTTAATTATCTATTTTTAAATTCAAGATTAGATTATATTAGATTCAATTTTGAAGATCCTATCTGAAGATAAGGATTGATAATTATTTTATTTATTTATTTGAGCCTATAGGTAGGAGACTTGTTCCTACTGTAAGGGGTTTAACCTTTTTAGAATTGTTTTCAATTGAATTTAGCATTAATATTATTTTATTTTCCTTTAAGTATTTATTTGATTTTTCTTTATTTTTGAATTGATATTGATGCCTATGATGCTTGGCTAGGCGTTTCATTTCTAATCAAGAGCAACACAATTAATTATTTGAAGATCATGTGAGATCAAATCATTCCTAATTTCAATGGTAAAATCATTATTTTATTTAATTCTATAAATCGATGAACCATTGTATTTCTTAGGAACATGATAAAAAGGGTCCTTTACACGATTTTATTTTATAGATACTGCTAAGTAAGTTGTTTGATCTGTAATTGTCACTTGATTTGTTGATGTAGCAATCAAAGAATTAATTGAGGTAAAAGGATTTTAAACCTTTGTATGAATTAAACATGTTCATCTAGTTTGAACATGGCAGAGCTAGTTCTTAAGTATTAATTAGAATCGGGTTCTTCTAATCCTTAATGTGATTTCTAATAGACTGTGTTCGAAGCTGATTCCATCCTATCTATTTGAGAATTAGAGGAGATTATAGAGCTACATCCTGGTCATCTTACAAATAAGGAAGAATTGGTTCATGCGAGGATTTCTCGGTGTTATATAACTGATTTGGTGATTTTTATCATTAAATTATTATTACATCGATGATCATGATCTGATAATAATTAATTATTGCTTGCGATTGGGAAGTCTTTCCATATTGATATTTTTCAAAACCAAAACTCATTTTATTATTTTTCTTCGATTATTTTAGAATTATTTTTTATTTTACTTTTGATGCAAAGAATCAAAGGTTCATTCCATCCCTGTAGGATCGACCCTTCTTCCACTACTACAAAATCATTAAATATCTATATTGGGGGAAGTAGGATTTAATTTGACGGTTTTGACACCCGATCAAATTTTAGTACCGTTACCAGGGCGGTAACTAACATTCTTTTGATTCTTTGTTTATGACTCGATCTTTCATAGGAAATTTTAGCTTTGATACTGAGATTGAAAAGACTGTAAAGAGATTAAGGAAAGTGGTAAAAAATAGAAGACTAGCCTCTATATCAGAGAGTTTGAGTACGTACCAACAAGCAGTTAGTGAGGACGACGTTGATAACAAGAGTTTTAACAAAGTCATCATGGCTACCAATCAACAAACTCTATGATAAATAGCCACTACACCAATAGATGATACCCCGCTATGTATTACCCATGAGGATCTAACAGCTCCTCTGAAATTAAAATCAGGATTGATACAACTTTTGCCTACTTTTAGAGTACTGAAAAACAAGGATCCATACAAGCACATGAAATATTTCTATATAGTTTATAATGGCATGAAACTGCAAGTTGTGAGTTTAGAACAAATCAAGCTAAGAACTTTTCCCTTTTCCCTTGCAGATGTAGCTAAGGACTGGCTTTACTATTTAGCATCCGAAACTATCAATACATGGAATGAGATGGCCAGACAGTTTTTGATAAATTTTTTTCAGCATAAAGGGCAACTCAGATAAGAAGGGATATCTGCGCAATCAAGCAGAAAGAGGTGGAGAATTTGCATGAATACTTGGAGCACTTTAAAAGGCTATGTGCATCCTATCCTCAACATAGGATAACTAAGCAGAATTTAATCCAATACTTCTATGAGGGGCTGCTACCGATAGAACGGAAGATGATGGAAGCAACAAGTGGTGGTGCCATTGTTAATAAAACACCACAAGAAGTACGCGACCTGATCTGAATCATGGCAGCCAATGCATAATTTTTTCCATCGAGAAAGAGCCATCAAGGAAAGTACATGAGGTAAATACTTTAAATCTAGAATCTAAAATTTCATAGCTTACTTTTGTTGTATAGGATTTTGCAACTAATTTTAAGCCAGCCAAAATCTATGGGATTTGTACATAATCAAACCACCATACTGATAAATGCCCAGAAATACAAGAGGGAGAAGAGGAGCAAGCTAATACAATAAAAGGATTTCCTGGACCACCATAGAGGAAATACTACCCATTCTCAAGAATGTATAACCCAGGCTGGAGAGACCATCCAAATTTGTGGTATGGCAACAAGTTGAACAATTTCCAGCAGCAGAGGAACAACCAACCAAAACAGTCAGGAACAGTTTTGGAATAAATGATTAAAACCTTAATCACTAACACGTAACAATTTTAGCAGGCCACGGAGACCAGATTCAAAAATTTGGAAAATCAGGTAATGCAGATTGCTACGTCATTAGGGAAAATTGAATCCCAAGGAAAACTTCCATCTTAGGTGGAAGTAAATCCAAGAGAGTGCAAACGCAGTGACTTTAAGGAGTGGCCGAACCTTGCCAGAAGCTGCTGCCAAAAATTGAAACTTGATATGGAGAAGGAGGTTGAAATAAAAAATTTTGGGCTAGAAGAAGGAGAAAAAAATATACAACCAACAACAAGTCAGTGTCCCTTTCCAGAGCGGTTGGAGATAATGAAAAAATAAAAAGAAACGAAGGAGATACTGGAAACTTTTTGTAAAGTGCATGTTAACATTCCTCTATTATATGTGATTAAATAAGTGCCAAGGTATGCAAAATTTCTAAAAGATTTATGCACTAATAAAAGGAAATTAATCAGATTCCATAAAGTAGGTGTTAATGAGAGTGTGTCAGCAGTGATTCAAAGGAAAATGCCATCAAAGTGTAAGGATAAGGGAGTGTTTACAATCCCCATAAAAATTAGAGAGATTGGCATGAAGAATACTATGTCACACCCCAACCCAAGACCCATGGGATGACGACATGATCCCGTAGCATAATCATCACTTTCCTATCTTAGAAAAATAACAATTACACTACAAGGGATTTTAACCTCTACCGCTTGTATAAGAAATCCAATAAACAAAGAAATATATAAATACAATAAAACCCTGGACATACATGGATTCTTATACAATACATTTAGTATTCTACCAATACACTACTAATTACAAAGGAATATGCACAAATATACAAAACTACAGGAGTCCATCTAGAAGTCCAAGACACGAACTAGCTGCTGCACTTCTAATCCCGATGCTCACTCTCTGAACTCGGACCTACGTTCATCAAATGATAAACATTGAGAATAATCTCAGTGGTACTAGGAACATATAACAAGTCATACACATACACAAATACAATCTAAACGGTACATAGCCAACAGCACATGACCACACATCTGGCACATAGCCAATCACATAGCACACAGCCAATCAGCAGTATCATAAGCAATACTGGCAGTTTCTGCCTAGTCACACAAACATGGAAGCTCAATAATGCTTTGCACTCGCCCTCGGTTTATTGCCTCTCACACTCTTTTCAGGGAACATCTCATTCCCGTATCATATCAGTTAATCCTGGTACCTCTCGCACCAGTAGGAACATCTCATTCCCTAACTGATAGATATCAGTACATCTCGTACCACTGGTACATCTTGTACCCCATCCTTATTACCCCATCACCATAATATGCTATGTTATGAACAATCATACAATATTATGATGCATGAATAAGCCACATGCCAATCCTACAATCAATCATCAATAGTCATAAGATATGTTCCATCTCGGAACTAAGAAGCATCATATACATTCCTTCCTGGAACTAATCAGCACAATTACAAGCATACAAGACATAAACGTCAGGAACTCAATCCCCAAGTGACCGTTCTATAGCCATACTTGGCTTAGAACAATAAAAAGAAGTATAAACAAGACATATCTAGCACAAACCAAAACACCTTAGCACAAACCTGAAAAAAGAAGACTACTATCACAAGCCCGTAATCCCGTCTCTAGCAAGCTCTAGCCTCAACTCCAAGCTCTCACCCTATCTCAGTGATTAGAAGCCCTTCCTCAGGTGTTTCTAGGGTTTTGGGATGTTAGGTTAGGAAAACATAAGGAAAAAGGCTTATGTTTATCTCTTAAAAAGCCTAACTTAAGTTGTGTACGCCCGTACCGGTCTTGCTATGCCCGTACGGCACCAATATACCTAACAAACCTAAATTCTTGTGAGTTAACGTACAGCCGTACAACCCTCTGGTACACCTGTACGACCTCTAAGAGCCTTACACCCTTGATCTGCCCTGTCTCATATGGCCGTACAACCTCCCGTACGCCCGTACCACTACCCTTTCTCTTCTTCCAACAACTCCAACTCCCTCTCAAGCCACCTAAAACATCCAAAGCACATCAAATACATGCATACACATTAAACACGTCATCATGATGCACATAGAATCTTAGAATAAAGAACACATACACATGCATCCTACCAATACATATATACATACACGTATACATCCGAACAAGCATACACACAAATACCAAAACATCTAGGGTCTAAAATGCGGATGTAACAACTCTCCCCCCTAAAAAGAATTTTGCCCCGAAATTCTGGTCCAACACATGTAGAACCCAATAAAATAAATAAATATACTCTTTACCCCTTACCGCATCTGTTGCAGCAATTGTTGGTCCTGGCGCAGATGGTGAACTCTAGCTGGTCCTCTAGTCGATTGGTTCACTGACCCTTGGCTACTATGTCTCACCGCACTATCTCAGCTCCTATTCATGCCTCTAGTCCCCTGCTCTATCTGTGAACCTCCTGGTGTGAAGTGAATAACAGGATTCTGCTACTGTGAACCACTCTCAATTGCTATATACCTGGGCCTCACTGTCCGATTAGGACACTTGCAAGCATAATGTTCTGCTCCTCCACACCGATAATACCTCAGTGGCCCTCTGCTCATTCGAAGCTTTGAACCACTTCAGTCACTAATCTGCTCACTCTGAGTCTGACGAGGTAATGGATGTCGGAACTCTGATGATCGAGATGTGCCTGAACTTTCACGTCTGGCTCTCTTCTATGATGATGAAGATGCCTAAGCCTCATAGATCGACGGTTATCCTTATCTTCCTGGAGTGTTTGTTCTTACTCTAAGGCATGAGCAATCAGAGCAAAAAAATTATCATACCGGAATCCCTGAATAAATGACCTGATCCTTGGCCTCAATCCTTGCTCAAACCTCATGCACCTCTCTCTGCTCGTTGGCAAAATATGACTCCCATAGTAAGCCAAATGGGTGTACTCTCTCTCGTACTCAACCACTGTCATGTTACCCTGCTTCAAACTTAGGAATTCCTGTAGCTTCTGATCCGTATATGCGCTCAAAACATACTTCTCTCAGAATTCCCTCAGAAAATCCTGCCACGTCAACATTTGTGGCTCAGCTAGACTCTGTGGAATTGTCTTCCACCACTCGTAGCCATCCTTTTGAAGCAATGAGATGATATACTCTAGCTTCACCTCATTCGGGCAACTTAACTATCAAAATATCTGCTGTGTACACTTTAACCATGTCTCTGCAACATATGGATCTATTGTTCCCATGAAATCTGTTGCCCCAAATGCTCGTAGCTTCTGGAAATCTCTCTTATACTCTTCCCTCTGGGGAACTACCACTGGATCTGGTCTTATCTGTTCCATCTGTCCTTGCAGCATCCATAGAAATTGGGCAAACTGTGTCACCAATGGATCTACCCCGGTAGCTGCAGGTTGCTCTCTCTGTGGTACCCCAGCTGCTTGTTCCCTTTATGGCGTTGTACCCCTAGCCTGATTACCAACCTCAGAACTATCATTACGGGCATGAACATTACCCCCTTCACTACTAGTCTCAGCTCTATCAAACATGGCCAAACCCTATACTTAACTAATTGCCTGTAGCTACATTAAATAAACATTAGCACCTATCAGCAGCTTGGACTATCAAGACTCCTGTTTGTGCAAATTCCCTATTTAGTAGTGAACATAAATGTACACGAGCTAGACTACAACCATACGAGCTAAACCATAGCTCATCCTGCAAGCTAACCATAGCTCCACGAGCTAACCATAGCTATATGATTGAGCATCAAAGTGTCATGTTTTATGCCCATAAAGCACTCATTTTAGCATTATTTATTTGTTAGAACAGTTGACTTGTGTATATTTCATATTTTGTAGGTCAGAAACGGTGAGTTTTTGAAAATGTGATTAATTGGGAAGATTTAGAGCTTATTTGGATTTTAGAGTTTCAAGATATCGCTAAACACATTAACTAAACACATAAGCTAAACACATTAACTAAAACAACATCATCATAAGCTAAACACATCAACTAAACAACATCATCATAAGCTAAACACATCATCTAAACAACATTATCATATCATATTATCAAAACCATAAGCTACACACAACATCTAAACATGCAAACTACATCAGAAGACATGAAATGAAACAAGCAAAATTTGACAAAATCAGAACACATTTGGCATACTATGATCATACCCAAACGGGTATGCTTGTGCATGATCATACCCGAACGGGTATGCTTGTGTGATGATCATACTCGAACGGGTAAGATCATACACAAAGTGTACCTAATCAATTTTAAAGCACTTTCGAATCTATCACATACATTATCATGCACGAAACTCAAGTTACTTCACATTTTAATCAACAAAATGAATCAAAAATGCATCAAACTCAATGAAAAGTCAACTAAAACCAAACAAAAATCAAGCTAGAAGTAAAAGAAAGTTACCTTTATTGATTCTCCAATGCACTTGAAGCTTTTCCAATCCACAATTCAATGTTTAGGTAGATCAAAACATAATTCAATCCAAAATGCTTAGGTTTTTAGGTATTTTGCTAAACCAAATTAAATCCTAGCTAATTCCAATTAGATTTAACTAGTTCTAATTAAATTTCTAGCTAAAAATGAAGATCAAAATCGCATTCTTTTTGAATTTGAAGAAAAATGATCTAAAAAACCCTAACCAAAAGCCTCTCCCCGCCAAAATAACTACTTTTCAAATTATAACTGTTCTGAGGAACATACCCGAACGGGTATGTTAAAGGGGCGGTTCGGGTAAACAACTTACCCAAACGGGTAAGTTGTATACTCAAATTGGCTCCAAAGATACCCGAACGGGTATGCTAGCCAAAATGATAAAAATGCCCCCAAGCAACCCTAAACCAAACCCTGAACCAAACCAGAATGAATCGGGAAGCCCGTGAAGGTGAGACAATGATGGAATGAACCCGGTTTGCCCCGATCAATCCAAGTGACTCAAAATTTAGGGTGCGACAGTTGCCCCCTGATTCAGAAGGACCTACATGTATTCAAAGCATGTAATTCTTCCTGAATCACGAGGAGCACCAGAACAAACAGGAAGAATGCAAGGACTAAAATGAAAGAGAAAATCCACCTGGGGAAAACAAAACTAGACAATAAAAAGTAAATGTTAAGAAAAACCCCACTGGGGAAATGAAACAAAGCTGCATGAGATAATCATGATCTCAATAGCTATGAAAGAAAGTTGCATAGGAGCAGCGCGTCCTACCAACTGTAAAAAAGAAAGGGTTGCTGGATCACCACTGGGGATTAAAATATCTCCTAGGTGGTCACAATCTAGCGAGAGAGAGTTGCATGAGAGAACTTGTTCTCACCAACCTGTGCCAGAAATGTTCTCCTAGACGGTCACGATCTAGCGAGAGAAGGTTGCATGAGAGAATTTGTTCTCACCAACCCGTGCTAGAAATGAGAGGATCCTCTAGGTAGTCACGACCTAGCAGGAACATTGTAGGTGCCTGGGTAAAGACCATTCAAGACCTTTTCCCGACCTCTCGTATAGGTAAAAATAAGTTGCATAAGAGTAGTTTAATCTTACCAACTTGTAGACAGCAAAGTTACGTTGGAGCCAAGCTCATCCAGACCAACCTGTAAAGTTGCATAGGGGCAGCCTCACCCTGACCAACCTGTATGCTGTAAGTCTTCTCTTAGACAGTCATGATCTAGCGAGAGAAAGTTGCATAGGAGTGGCGCATCCTATCAACCGTGAAAGTTGCACAGGGGCAGACTCACCCTGACCAACCTGTATCAGAAAACGTTAGAAATCCGAAAAGAGAACAGTCATGGCTTCCTTTTTAAAAACAGAAGTCAGAGGTCAAAATTGTAGAACTGGTAGAAAACGATCACGATTTCCTCATAAACTGGGGATTTAGGGCTCATGGAGAGCTAGGGAAATCATCCGAGGACCCCTAGAACTGCCCAACTTCTTGAAAAACACTCAAAACAGCAAGAAAAGTCAAATGCAAGAACATACCCGAACGGGTATATTAGGCAGCGAAACGGGTATACAACATACCTGTTCGGGTATGTTTCATACCCGAATCGGCACCAAACATACCCGAACAGGTATGTTGGCTATATAAGTCCAAACCCTCATTTTCAACCTCATTTCACACAAATTAAATTTCCAAAACCTTTCCCAAACACTCTCAAGCCCATATTTTAGAGTTTAGTACTGTTACTATGGCGGATCGATGACCATGTGAGTCCTCGAGGTACAGGGGTGTTGAGATCCCTCACTATGGACTGACGCGAGGCGATCGGGTCCCATTGCTGCTGAACCCTGAGTCACAGTTGTCCCAGCGGGCAAGCAGATCGGTAAACCTCTTAATTCCAATCTTTTGATTTATTTAATTAAAAGTTTCAATGCATGAACATATTTAGGGAATGAACAATAGAAACATGCTTAGGATGCACAAATTTAGGAACAGAAATCAGTCAGAATACTTATCAAATGTCTTCGCTGAACACAGTTCCGGGGAGCTGTTTCCATGACCGGGAACTTTTTTGGTGTCAGTCACTGGTACAAAGAGCTTCCAGCGGCTATCCAAGCTAGGGTGGACACTATATGATTTGCCCCTTTGCTTGGCTTCTTTATAGACGGGGAGACCCGCAGTATACTATCCGTGCTGACTGCTATGCTAGAGAGATGGTGGGACACGACCCATACCTTCCACCTTCCAGTAGGGGAGTTCACCATCACCCCGTCTATCTTCACAACGATGACGGGCATGTCATGTATCGGAGCTGAGCTACCTATGAGAGACATCTCCATACGTGATAGTGCTCTCATCGAGGAGCTGCTCGGAGTGGCCCCACAGCCTAGAGGAGACAGGAGGATTAGCTACAAGATTCTCCATCACCGTTGGAGGGGACAGTAGCCAGAGGACAGGATAGCGAAGGACCAGTACGCTCGGGGCTTCCTGATGTATTTCTAGGCAGCTCCCTATTCTCAGAGTCGGGCGCTACAGCTCATCTGGGATTTCTCCCAGCACTCCGGGACTTGCACAGGGTACTGGGATTCGACTAGGGTACTCCGGCCCTAGCCTATCTGTATACAGCGATGGACTGGATTAGTCGAGGTCACAGCCGGCTGTTGGGATTCTGGCCCATCATCGAGGTACACAACTGAATTCTTTATCTGACTGATTTTCTTTCCTGGTTTTAATTGACACTTTTCTGACTCTTGATCTTATTTGCAGCTGTATGCCTACAGGACTCATTTCTGCGAGGGACCTACTGACATGAGAGAGGGTGATCTCCTCTTTCCAGCCATCAGCGCCTGGTTTGGACCTCGAGCTGGCGCGGTCAGAGACTTAGACCGACATCGAGCCAGACTGAGTGCTCTTACGGAGGATGTGGTAAGTGTGCCTACAATCATAAAATAAAGAAAAAACTCAATTTGCAGTTTCAATTCAATTTTCTGATAATTACCTGTTGTTTTGACCCCAGATCCGCTTTTCATGGCTGTGGGAGGACAAACTCCCAAACATCGTGATAGCTACTCAGGCGAAGGACAGGTTTAGGATACTGATGGAGTCCCCTGAGTCTCGAGAGTGGTATCTCGGGGAGAGAGTATTCAGATCTGAGTTGGGCATAGCAGCCCGTAGGATCCCAACTGATCCACCAGTAGACATGTTCTGGGGCATCCATCTCTTTCAGAGAGAGCTAGGAGTCGCAATGGTAGGTCATCCTATTGATGCTCTGTTGGAGGATGGGGACTACCCTCAGTTCATCCGGACGCGTTTGATGTCATATGTGAGGGTAGATCTGTAGGCTCAGGCTCCCGCAACCGGTTCCTCATCTACTACCGGTGGTCCTGGTCCTTTGAGCTCGACAGCCACCACTCGGAGGGTCCGTCCAAGAGGCAGATCGGGTGAGGCAGATGACATCTCAGCCCATAGGATCGGGAGTTTGACTACACCCCCACCTTCCAGGTGCTTCAGACTGACGAGGGCCTCAACAACTATATCCATGTGGCAAGACCGTTCCCCCCATTTCTGGTGGAGTTCACTTCAGCCGACTGTACCCTGGTATATCCTTAACTTAATCTTTCTGAATTTGCTCAAATTCCCACAAATTTTGACTTTGCTTGTCCACAGGTTCCACGAGCTGATCATGAGAGACTCGTCTATCAGATGGAGAGTTTCAGGGTAGGCTGGAGCAGAAGCAGCCATGAGCATCATCATGCTATCCATGACTTGAGGACTCAACATGTGGCTGAGAGGACCCAGTATGAGGCTGAGCTGGCCAGAGTCCATACAGAGCATGAGGCAGAGATGGCCAGCGCCCGATCAGACATTTAACCCTATAATTATTTTTCCTTTTATTTTTGAACTTTTGCTGTCTCGGGATTTATGAGGCAAAAAAAACTATTTATTTAGTGACTTCAGTTAATTTTCATCTGTCTTTGTTTCGATACCTGTTCCAAAATTTCACATGAATGCATGAATGCATGTATTAATGAATGCAAACCTAATCTAAAATCTTGTCATCCTGGACAGGCCGTAGATGAAGGTTCTGCATTAACCATCTGCATTAACCATCGTCCCTCAGTTGATAGATCCACTGGATGTCTTCTTGGTTGGGTTGACTGCACCTGACTGGAAGAAACTAGAGTCTTTCGGGCTACATGCTATGAGTGCTTACCGTCACGTGGGGATATATCATGACCTATTGAAGGCTGCTTCTCATTTCTGGGATCCTACTGATCATGTCTTCTGGACACAGGACTTCGAGATGTGTCCTTTACCAGAGGAGTTTAGGGCCATAATGGGAGGACACCCGCTGGACCACATGCCACTTGTAGTACCTCATATTTCGGAGACTGATACTATACTGCAGATGATTTCTCTGTTCGACTTACCACCGAGAGTCGCTTGTTCATATCTATCATCAAGTCAGGAGCTCATCTCTACCAGTATTATCGAGACATGCCAGGGGAAGGACCCTTCTAGCCTCGGATGGGTCCGAGTTATTCAGTTCTACATACTGGGCCAATATTTACTGATACATTCTGGAGGCAGCGTGCATTGCCGTGTGCTGTCCATTTTAGCTCAGATAACTGAGGGTCACGATCCATATCCACTGATTCTAGTGGAGATGCTAATCGGCCTGGACGAGATGCGACGCATTGGTGGATACCTTTTAGGAGGTAGTCCCCTACTTCTTCAGGTACAAATTCTAAGCCGCCTTTGCAGGTTTTCAACTTAGAAGAAAGAATTTTTGTGCCCTAACTTTTGCATGAGTCGCCTCGTGTGAGGTTTTCGGCTCATCGGGTTTTATTATTTTTTATTGAGACTCTAACTTTTGCTTGAATTGCCCCCCTTGGGGTTTTCAATCCAGTGAGTCGCTCTAATTTTTACCTGAGTCACCCTCTCGGGTTTTCAACTCATCGAGTTTTTTCTTCTTTTTTCTTCTTTTTTTTTTCATTTTTTTCTTTCTTTTTTTTTAGATCTGGTTATAGGAGAAGCTGGGATTACTAGCAATTCCTTCAGGCAGACTGAACCGGTATACGCCTCGTAGCTTCCGGTCACGATGACTGTTATCATCTGGGCAACCGAGTTCCAGTACAACAGATTGGCTTGATCATATCTCCCAGATAATAGGTGACAGAATTAGGTGGACATGCCCTTGGTGGCGGATCGAGCGTGTCACAGTGTCCACCTACGCAGACTATGTGCCATTGGCAGGCCACTTCAGATATTCATTCTACACTCCTTCGCATTTGTGCAGGCAGTACGGGTCTCAACAACTCATCCCCGCCAGATTGCCTATTTTTGAGGGAGTAGGTGTGACATAGAGATTCCTGGATCATTTGGTGCAAATATGGGCACGCAGAGAGACAACCTTGTATCTTAACTCAGCTTCATCTGGAGTTTCTAGCGCTTACTGCCAATGGATAGCGACATTATTGTGAGAGTCTAATTCCGATGTTTGAGAAACTTATCATAGAGAGCTGTATTGCAAAGAAAGAAATCAGAACTAGTATTTACTTATAATGACAAAGCTATCAGAACTCTGATTAAATGAATGAGCTTATATTGAAATTCAAACCTGCATACAAACCATAATGGCATTAGCATATGAGATGATCATGTTGCATTTTCATATACATTTAAAATGAGCACCGCTTGTCCAACGCCTTGACCATCATGATTAATCAGCCATAAATGGTTTTCTCATTAATCAACCTGACTCTCTGCCCTAACTTTTGCCTGAACCACCCATTTTTTTGGGTTTTCAGCTCAGCGGGCTTTCTTTTTTTCCTTTTTGCTCTAACTTCTGCCTGAGCCGCCTTTTTGGGTTTTCAACTCAGTGAGCTTTCATTTTTATTTCATATTCTTTTATTCATCATTTTTTTTAGAAGGACGCCCTAAATTTTGCCTGAGAACCCAAGTGGACCTCAGCGGGTTAAACATGAAAGAGCTTCAGCCGATCTCTGTTGGCTGGTTCCGAGAACTCATTGCCATCCATATCAGTAAGCTTCACAGCACCTTTGGATAGAATTTTCTTGACAACGAAAGGACCTTCCCAGTTTGGACGAAACTTTCCTCGAGGATCAGAGATTGCTGTTTTGCACTACTTTAGTACCAAGTCACCCACTTTTAGTAATTGCGGGCGCAGTTTCTTATTGAATGCTTGGGCTCCACGCTTCTGATACAGTTGCATATGAAAGAGAGATCAAAGTCTCTGTTCATCCATTCTGGCTAACTATTCATATCTCTCTCTTCGCCATTCAAATTCAGGAATCTCAGCTTAGAAAGCAACTCTGAGACTCTTCATTTCAAGTTCAACTGACAAGACAACTTCCATACCATACACCAGAGAATAAGGAGTCATCTCCGTTGACGTCCTTGCCATCGTTCTGTACCCCCAGAGTGCCAGCGATAACTTTTCAGACCAGTCCCGATAATTCTGCAACATCTTTGCCAAAATCTTCTTTAAGTTCTTATTCGTGGCTTCTACAGCACCATTAGCCTGCAGACGATAAGGAGAAGACTTATGATATTCAATCCCGTATGCAGCCAATAAGTCTCGAGTTCTACCCTGAAACTGTACCCCATTATCCGTCACAACATGATGAGGTATACCATACCTACAGATGATATCCTTTTCAATAAACCGAGCCATCTGCTCTGCCCCAAGTTTATTAAATGAAGCTGCTTCCACCCACTTGAAAAAGTAGTCAATGGCAACAACTATGAAATGATGCCCATTAGAAGCATGAGGGTATATTTCGCCAATGATATCAATTCCCCAAGTTGAGAAAGGCCATGGCGAGGTCAGACTATGCAGCTCAGTCGGAGGCATATGCTTAAGATCTCCATGAATCTGGCATTCTTTACAACGCCTTACAAACTTAATACAGTCAGATTCCATGGTAGTCCAGTAAAAACCCTGTCTCAGGATCTTTTTGGACAGAATGCACCCGTTCATGTGAGCACCACACAGACCGGCATGAACATCTTCTATCAACTGCTGTGGTTCTGACTTTGTGGCACAATGCAAGTGTTGCCTATCCACCGTTCTCCAATACAGATCATCACCGAATACCAAATACTGAGAAGCCAACCACCGAATTGTCTTCTGATCGGTCTTTAAGGCACCTTCAGGGTAAATTCCCTCTTTCAGAAAATTCAGAATATCCACATACCACTCGTTTTCACATGCTTCAGTCACCATCACCACTGGATGTGAGTGGCATGGGGCTCTGGATGTTGTCAGAGATAATGACCGCATTAGAGACTCTTTAGGACCTTCCCATACAGATGTAAGTGTTGCAAGTGCATCAGCCATTTGATTTTCACCCCGTGGCAGATAAATGAACTTACATCGTGCAAACATCCGAAGCAAACCTTTCAAGTAAACTGAGTAAGGTTTTAAGCGCTCTTCCTTAACTTTCCACTCAGCTTTAATCTGCTGCACGACTAGCAGCGAATCACCATAAATCTCAACTTCTTTAACTTTCAATGCTATCAGGGCTTCGATACCATGGATACATGCTTCGTACTCCGCTATATTATTAGTAATCGAAAACTCCAGTTTCATTGCCATAGGAATGATTTCGTCCGAGGGGGTAACCAATATTACGCCGACCCCAACACCTTGTCTGTTTACAACTCCATCAAAGTACATCTTCCAACCGTTCAGCATAATCATGTCCAAATGTTCATTAGGAAATTCGAGTTCCCAATGATCAATTCCTTCAATGGGTTGCAGTGCAAGGAATTCTGCTATTGCCCGACCTTTAATTACTTTCTTCGGCACATGCTCAATATCAAATTCAGATAGCAAAACCAACCACTTTGCCAACTTCCTGACCAGTGATGGCGCATTATACAGATAGCGCATTAGGTCATCCTTAGTTACAACCCAAACTTTATAACTCTGAAAGTAATGTCTCAATCTCTGAGTGACCCATACCATGGCTAAACACAACTTCTCGAGCCGACTGTATTTCATCTCAGATTCTAAGAGCTTTTTGCTTAAATAGTAGACCGAATGTTCAATACCGGCCTTATCTTCCTGGACCATCATTGCCCCCAGAGATGATTCTTCAATTGCCAGATACAGGATCAGAGGAATGCCAGCTTTTGGCGCCTGTAATATTGGAGGCATTATCAAATACTTTTTGATTGTTTCAAAAGCTTTCTGGCAGTTTTCATCCCACACAACCAACTGTTTCTTTCTTAAAAGCTTGAAAATGGGCTCACAGACTGTGGTGAGCTTTGCGCTGAACCAGCTGATATATTGTATTTTTCCCAGAAATCCTCGTACCTTCTTCTCAGTTTTAGGATCTGGCATTTCTTGAATGGCTTTGATTTTGTCAGGGTTGACTTCAATTCCCCTGTTACTAACCATACGACCCAGCAGCTTTCCAGATGTCACCCCGAATACAGACTTCTTCCGGTTCAGTCTCAGATTATACTTCTCAGCTCTAGTGAGGAACTTATCGAGCGCTACAGCATGAGACTCCCGAGTTAGAGATTTGACCATCATATCATCGACATACACCTCCACCTCCTTATGAATCATATCATGCAGCAGAGTGGTAGCTGCCCGCTGATAAGTGGCACCAGCGTTCTTCAAGCCGAAGGGCATTACCCTGTAACAGTACATCCCCCACTCTGTGATGAAGGTAGTCTTGATCTTGTCAATAGTCACCATCAAGATCTAGTTGTACCTGAAAAACCCGTCTATGAATGGCTGCATGGCACTGGCCGCTGCACTGTCTATCAGAACATCAATATGTGGCAATGGGAAATCATCCTTCGATGATGCTTTATTCAGATCTCTATAATCCACACATACTCGGACTCTCCCATCCTTCTTTGCTACCGGCACAACATTAGCAAGCCAAGTAGGATACTCAACCACCTCAAGAAAATTAGCAGCAATCTGTTTGGTGATGTCATCCTTCACCTTTTGTGCCCATTCAGGTCTGAGACGTCTCAACTTCTGCTTCACTGGTCTGATCTCGGGGAATGTCAGAATTCGATGCTCCACAATCCGTCTATCAACCCCTGGCATGTCTTCATATGACCAAGCAAAAGCCCTTTCATGTCTTTTTAGTACAGATTCTATTTCTTTTCACTCATTGACAGTCAAGGTATCAGACAAATTGATTAATCGAGGATCTTTTTTAGTGCCCAAATTAAATGCATATATGGATGCAGCATTGATATCAAATATGCTCATGTCATTATGATGTGTATGCATGCTGGAATCAAAATAAAGATCACACAAGTAAACAAAATCTGATCTCATTGCATTAATTTTGTTCAGGGTTACATCATCTTCAAAAATGAAAGATAAATTTAGCTCATCAGTGTCATCAGTCTGCTTAGTAATCTTATCAGCATTGCCAATTGACTGACTCATACCATCCTCCAACAACTTTACCTTGCCTTTCTCTGCAGCATCGACCTTCAGCATGGTGACTTAATCCAAGATCATCTTCTCAATATCAGCCAATAGTGTTTTAACAGCCGGACTGGTTGATTCCTTCATAGCAGCGGCCTCCTTCACGAACACTATCCCCTTATCCTTCCTTCCTTCCATGATTTTCAGGTTGAAGCCTAACCCAAACTTAGTCTGTATCTGACCCGTGTAAGGAATGGGTTTTGTCATGCCCTGCTGATGATGATCGAGCCTGACCCCCGGCAAGAATCCCATCTTGGAGAATTGGGATGCAATGAAAGCACTGAGCTCATCCTCATAGATAGTCACAGTCTGAAATCCACTCAGTTCAGGGAAACCAGTGGATAAGGAAGAAACCACCAAGTCAGACGCTACTGGAATAGTAACGATCCCCATATCCGTAGGAAACTTGATCTTTTGATGCACTGTAGAGGGGACACCCTTCAGTGGGTGAAACCATGGATGTCCTAACAGCATGGCGAAGGTAACAGGAATATTAAGCACAGTAAACTCTACAGCAGACTGAATCAAACCAACTGTGACCATGGTAGTGAAGGATCCAAAAGCCTTTCACTTAGAGTTGTCATATGCCCTGATGATGACATCCGAAACCACCAAATCCTCTTCTTGTATACCCAGTGTATTCAGCATTCTGTATGGGCATACATTGATGGCAGACCCATCATCAACCATCACACAAGATGTGTTCCAGCCCAAGATCTCAATGGAGATAAACAGAGCTCTGTTGTGTAGCAACCCATCAGTGGGTAGATCTTCATCAGAAAAGATCATAGAGTCTTTGCTGCTAGATACACCAAGTTACATAACTTCTGACACTTGCTCCTTACTCAATAAACTGATCACATCCGTCGGAGGCATAGCCGCTAAAACAGTAACAGTAGATAAGGCCTCCACTAACGCCTTTCTATGTTCATCTGAACACATCAACAACTACCACATACTCACATTAGCGTTGGTCCTCTTGAGTTGTTATAGAACCAGATTATTTTTGGTTGGGGGTGCAGCCTCAACCCCTTTCCCGTTGCCTTTCTGTTGTACATCTTCTGGTTGATAAACTCGACCACTTCGGGTTACATGATTTGTGTTAGGAAGAGCAGCCTCATCTTCTTGTGAAATATGAATCTTCTGGGTTGACGATGAAACCCGAGAAATCCATGTCTTCGTATCAGAGTTCTTGAGAGTAGCCTCATCCCGCAAACCAATTAACTGATTAGGTTTAGACAGGGCAGCCTCATCTGTCTGTACATCATCATCCTCGAATGGGTCAAAAACATGTTCTAGAACAAGCTCTTTATCCGTCCCCAATTTGTCAGAATCTGAGAACGGATCAATCACCAAAACAACAGCAGTAACAACATTAGAATTTAGATTATGGGATTTCTGAAAATCCCGAATCAATATAGCTTCAGCAGCCAGCCTAGCAGCCTTGACAACTTCTGTCTCAACAATCAGTGTAACATTCCCGATGATCGCTTCTTCAGACCAACATCTTTTAGTCAAAATCACGCGAGCATGTGATGTCTTGTTATAATTTAGCAATGGATTCTTCCTTGTGCTAGGACCCCTCTTCTCTGGGTCCACTATCTTACCAGAGTCGATCAAATCTTGTATTCTGATTCTTAACAGTCTATAGTTATCCATGTCATGTCCATGATTCTTATGAAACTGATAAAACAAACTCTTATCTGCACCTGGTGGCATAGGTTTACTTCTGGCAGGAAAAGGAATGACCAGCCCCTCCTTCTTTAGTTTACTAAAAATATTGGACATAGAAATACCCAAGTTCAAGAACTTTCGCGACTGTTCAAGACTATTAACCTCTACCACTTTCTTCTCTGGCTGTTGAACAAATTGGGGCCTAGAGATGCCCCCAGTTGCGAACTTCCGTGCAGCTGGATTATCCTTCTTCTTCTCAGCCTCGGCTTGATCAACCTTAAGCCCTAAAGCATGCACATCACTGTAGTCACGGTATGTGTGAAACTGCATCTTCTCTAGATAGACCGGCAATGTGCCAGCAACCAATTTGGCAATCATGTTAGACTTCATTGGCTTAGCCTTAAGCAAAGCAGTGGTATTCATCCAACGAGTAAAGTAATCGCCAAAAGATTCTCCCAACCGCTGCTTGACCATCTCCAACATGGCCAAAGTATTCTCAACTTCGACATTGAACCCATACTGAGCACAGAAAGCTTCACATAAACTCTTCCAACTATCCTGAGTCTGTCTGCCAAGGGCATGGTACCAAGTCATAGCAGCACCTATCAACGAAAGCGGAAAGAATCTTGGCACCATATCCTTCTACACCGATACTGTACTCATGGAAATCAGGAACTGCTTAAGGTGAGTGCGTGGATCACCCTTACCACCAAACTTGGGTAGATCTCGCATCTTGAAATTATTAGGGAGAGGCTTGATAGTATCAATGGCAAACTCGTCATCTGTCCTGAAGTCTAAGAGAACCCCTTGCTGTTTTAACAAGCTCTGAAACTGCCCTAGCTTTTGATCAATAGCCTGAGCCTAGTCAGACTCTACGACATCAGTCGTTCTGGTTTCAGTAGCAGTAGGAAGTTTAGGGATAGTTTCTTTTAGATCAATGTAATCATTGCAGGGATCATCAACAACTACCCTCTTCCCTTTCTTGGTAGTAGTAGCAGCAGTGGTCTGGCCCTCAGTAGCCAAATCATCAGCGTGACGGTTCCCAGATGAACCACCAGCACCTAACTGTAACTCGATCCACTTATCAGTCATAAACGTTTTGATATGATCTTGCAGCTTCCTGAAAAAATCACCTCGAAGCATTTCTTCAGTAACTTGAGAGACTATCTCATCTAAATCAGGTGTGTTAGTTTATGCCATCTCTGGAATAGGTGTGAATGCAGATGATGAAGATGCAGAAGTAGATGTAGACACAACTGGAATATCAGCTCGAATAAGTCATCCTTGAGAATCTCTGGTCCACGAAGTGCCTATGATGCAGACTGTAGAAAGATACGTCAGCATGATATGCCTAGGCATGCAAGAATGCGATTAAATGAATGGATGAAGAATGCATCACATAGAATGTATGAATGCCCTAAAATGTCATCTATAAATAGAATAATGTTATGGTTGTCAAAAAACTGGTTAGCGATGATGCATGTATGCATGTCTGATAGAAAACATGAAATGGTTAGGACATGGTGTAAATAAGCATGCCTCCCTTCCTTCCAACCTTATAACACCACGGACATTTGGCAAGTCAATTTCTTAGGTGGGCTCTCGTCCGAAGTTTCAATTGAATCTCCATATTCATAACACTCATGCATGAATGCAGCGTATCATGTGATCAAGTCGAACCAGATTCGGATAAGTCGGGTTGTGTCAAAATTTTACCAAATGAACGATGGTTCACAATTGGTAAGTCTGTTGGAAACAAGCATTGGCTTACAATTTCGACAATTTTGACAAGGTTGTAATATGAGTTCCGAATTATGATAGAGTTAATCCTTGAACAAAATGAACTTGTTCTTTTCATGAATCTTCAGGAATCCAAATGAACATGGTTTTGTTCAAGGTTTAACTAAATCATTGTGTTATTCCACCAAATGAGTGTTGACTCACAATTAATGGATTCATTTGTCAAATGAGCATTGGCTCACAATTGACATGAATTTAGCATGTTTTAGCGCATAAGACGTGAAAATGTATTAAGGCTAAACCCGAAATAAAATGAACCTACCCTTGAGTTCAAATCATGATGAGGCGGGTAAGGTTTTATTTTAGGGTTTAATCAAAACACATTTGGTTTGGCTTTGATCAATACACAAGCAATAAGACATAGGTCCTAGGGGAAATTGCGGCTATGGTGACAATATACAGTGGTTAGGCTATTTTCGGTTTGGCTAAAGAGGTTCCCACCCCTAAGTGTACCTTGCGCATGATCCAATCATGGATATAGGCAGTCAACAGTACCAGGTAGTGAGTGATGTATGCCAGTCATAGAACCCCAAGACTAGGAAGTACCTGGGCGCCCGAATGACCTAGCGCGTCAGGGTTTAAGGGACCAAAGGGTAAATGCAGATCAGTTGTGCAATGCAAAACTAGCAACCTAGATAAATAAGAATGCTTTCATTAATAATTAGACAAGTGAATATGATAATACAGAATCTTTCGAATCGAAATTTCTAGGTCGGTGTCCCCAGTGGAGTCGCCACTGTGAGAGTAGCACATCCCGGACGCGGGAGTACTGCACACTGTTCGGCATGAAATGCTGTGGTGCTCGATCTCAAAGTATAGATCTCTAGTTAGCGTACAGGACCTAGAAAGATCACGTCGAGAAAAATAATGTGGAGTTGCCACCCGGCTTATCTAGCCAACTCAATTGAGCAACTAAATAAGCCAGGAAAATAAACCCGAGCCTTCCTGTGGAGGAAAGCAACCCGAATTTCTTCAGAGTTGGGTTCGGCATTTCAATTTTATTCGTATTCCATATTATCATATTCACTTTGTCCGGTTTTAATGAAAGCCAAAACACACGCAATTAGGTTGAAGTTCATATAGGTCCGGTTTCATGGCATAAAGAAGCACGAGGCATATAGCATGTATGAAAGCAGTAAAGCAGAAATAAAGCAGAAATAAAAGCATAAAATAAAAGCAGGAAAATAAAACCAAACTCGGGTATTTAATACAACCCGACAAAAAATGAAACAAATGAAATACAACAAAGGATCTCGATGAACTCCAGAATCCGCGTACGGTTGCCTCCTCGGGATCCACTGAATTTAGGTCTCGATTGAGCCTTGGGTCCGCACTTTGATCAATAAATTCAAATTCACCAAATCATCCCTTCAAAAATCACAACAAGAGCGTAAAAAGGAACAAATTCACAAATACAAACACGATACACAAAATTAAACCAAATCGTAATCACACAAACAACATTAACATTCAAACCATAACGTAATCTAAACACATCATCATAAGCTAAACACGTTAACTAAACAACATCCATTCAAAAGCTAAACACATTAACTAAACAACATCCATTCAAAATCTAAACACATTAACTAAACAACATCCATTCAAAAGCTAAACACATTAACTAAACAACATCATCATAAGCTAAACACATTAACTAAACAACATCATCATAAGCTAAACACATTAACTAAACAACATCATCATAAGCTAAACACATCATCTAAACAACATTATCATATCATACTATCAAAACCATAAGCTACACACAACATCTAAACATGCAAACTACATCAGAAGACATGAAATGAAACAAGCAAAATTTGGCAAAATCAGAACACATTTGGCATACTATGATCATACCCGAACGGGTATGCTTGTGCATGATCATACCCGAACGGGTATGCTTGTGTGATGATCATACCCGAATGGGTAAGATCATACACAAAGTGTACCTAATCAATTTTAAAGCACTTCCAAATCTATCACATACATTATCATGCACAAAACTCAAGTTATTTCATATTTTAATCAACAAAATGAATCAAAAATGCATCAAACTCAATGAAAAGTCAACTAAAACCAAATAAAAATCAAGCTAGAAGTAAAAGGAAGTTACCTTTGTTGATTCTCCAATGCGCTTGAAGCTTTTCCAATCCATAATTCAATGTTTAGGTAGATCAAAACACAATTCAATCCAAAATGCTTAGGTTTTTAGGTATTTTGCTAAGCCAAATTAAATCCTAGCTAATTCCAATTAGATTAAACTAGTTCTAATTAAATTTCTAGCTAAAAATGAAGATCAAAATCACGTTCTTTTTGAATTTGAGAGAAAAATGATCTGAAAAACCCTAACCAAAAGCCTCTCCCTGCTAAAATAACCACTTTTTAAATTATAACTGTTCTGAGGAACATACCTGAACGGGTATGTTAAAGGGGCAATTTGGGTAAACAACTTACCCGAACGGGTAAGTTGCATACCCGAATCGGCTCCAAAGATACCCGAACGGGTATGCTAGCCAAAATGACAAATATGCCCCCAAGTAACCCTAAATCAAACCCTGAACCAAACCAGAATAAACCGTGAAGCCCGTGAAGGTGAGACAATGATGGAATGAACCCAGTTTACCCTGATCAATCCAAGTGACTCAAAATTTAGGGTGCGACAGGTGCTAGGAACATATAACAAGTTATACACATACACAAATACAATCCAAACAGCACATAGCCTACAGCACATAACCATACATCCGGCACACAGCCAATCACATGGCACACAGCTAATCAGTAGTATCACAAGCAATACTGGTAATCTCTGCCTAGTCACCCAAACATGGATGCTCAACAATGCTTTGCACTCACCCTCGATTTGGTGCCTCTCGTACTCTTTTCAGGGAACATTTCATTCCCATATCATATCAGTTAATCCTGGCACCTCTCACACCAGTAAGGACATCTCATTCCCTAACTGATAGATACCGGTACATCTCGTACCACCAGTACATCTCGTACCCCATCCTTATTGCCCCGTCACCATGATATGCTATGTTATGAACAATCATACAATATTATGATGCATGAACAAGCCACATGCCAATCCTATAGTCAATCATCAATAGCACAAGATATGTTCCATCTCGTAACCAAGAAGCATCATATACGTTCCTTCCCAGAACCAATCAGCATAATTATAAGCATACAAGACATAAACATTAGGAACTCAATCCCTAAACAACCATTCCATAGCCATACTTGGCTTAGAACAATAAAAAGAAGTATAAACAAGACATATCTAGCACAAACCTGAAGAAAGAAGACTGCTATTACAAGCCCGTAATCCCATCTCTAGCAAGCTCTAGCCTCAACTCCAAGCTCTTGCCCTATCTAGGTGATTAGAAGCCCTTCCTTAGGTGTTTTTAGGGTTTCGGGATGTTAAGTTAGGAAAACATAAGGAAAAAGGCTTATGTTTATCTATTAAAAAGCCCAACTTAAGTCGCATATGCCCGTACGAAACTAAAAACACTGACAAACCCAACTTCTGTGAGTCACGGTATAGCCGTACAACTTTTTGGTACGCCCATACGGCACCAATCTACCTGACAAACCTAAATTCATACGAGTTCATGTATGGCCATACAACCCTCTAGTATGCTCGTACGACCTCCAGGAGCCCTACACCCCTAATCTGCCCTATCTCATACGGCCGTACAGCCTCCCGTACGCCTGTACCACTACCCCTTCTCTTCTTCCAACAACTCCAACTCCCTCTCAAGCCACCTGAAACATCCAAAGCACATCGAATACATGCATACACTCATTCATAAATACATATACACATTCAACACATCATCATGATGCACATAAAATCTCAGAATACATAACACACACGCATGCATCCTACCAATACATGTATACATACACGTATACATCCGAACAAGCATACACACAAATACCAAAACATCTAGGGTCTAAAATGTGGATGTAACATACGATGTGTGATTTGGGAGTCTCGATAAATATAATGCCCTTATGCATTTTTAAGTCTTTGAATGTAGGACCCCTGAAGGAAACCAGAGTAGTAATTCAGTTAGCAGACTGGTCGATGATCTACCCCAACAGAGTTTTGGAGGATGTACTGGTATAGGTCAATGAACTTATTTTTCCTGCTGACTTTTATGTTGTACAAATGAATGGTAGAACATCTTTGAAATCATCCGATCATCTATTAGGGAGACCTTTCCTAACAACAGTAAAAATAAAAATAGATGTCCATGAAGGGACATTGACAATGAAGTTTGATGGAGAGGTTATCAAGTTAAATATGTATGATACCATGAAGTACCCTCTTGATATTTCCAATGTTTGTGCCATGGATACAATTGATCCACTCATGTAGTAAGTTTTTTAATTAAGTGATGAAGATGAATTAAAATCAGCCCTGAACAATGCCAAATTTCATGAGGAATCACTGATTTAAAACGAGGATTTGATGTAGGCTATTGATGATTTAAATATAGATCCTGAAATTGAACAAAAAAACAAATTTAATTAGCCAACATACTAGATTATTTTGTTCAATTTTATAGGCACCAGAACTAGAATTGAAACCTTTTCTTGACCATTTAAAGTATGCATTTTTAAGGAATGGTGAAATGCTGCTAGTTATATTTTTAAACAAGCTTACCGAGGATGAAGAAAAGGCATTGGTAGCAACCTTGAAAAGATTTAAGGAGGTAATTGACTGGGCCCTAGCCAAAATCAAAGGAATTAGCCCATTGATATGTATACACCATATACTGTTAGAAACATACTGTAAATCAGTGAGAGAGGCTCAGAGAAGATTGAATCTAGCAATGATGGAAGTTGTGAAGAAGGAAATTTTAAGGTTGCAGGATGCAGGCATGATTGATCCAATTTTCAATAGCCAATGGGTGAGCCTGGTGCACGTTGTGTTGAAGAAGACAGGAATTACTATAATCCGCAATGAAGAAGGGGAGTTAGTGCTCACTCATTTTCAAAACAGGTGAAGGGTTTGTATTAACTATCAAAAATTGAATTCCACTACACGAAAGGACTATTATCCTCTTCCATTCATTGATCAGATACTTGAAAGATTGGCAGGTCGAATGCACTATTGCTATTTGTATGGATACATGGGATTCTATCAAATCTCAGTTATGGCCGAAGATCAAAAAATGACATTTCCATGCCCGTTTGGAACCTTTGCCTTCAACTAAATGCTATTTGGACTTTGTAACAAACTAGCAACATTCTAGTGATGCATGGTCAGTATTTTCTCTGATTTTATTAAAAATAGTATTGAGGTATTCATGGACAATTTTACAGTTTATGGAAACTCATTTTATGAATGCCTTGATGATTTAGCAAAGGTGTTGCAATGATGTATCAAGAAAAATAAGGTTTTGAATTATGAAAAATGTCATTTCATGATTGATCAAGGATTAATTTTAAGCCATATTGTTTCATGGAAAGGAATAGAGGTAGACAAGGCTAAAATCGATGTTATCAAGTCATTACCTTATCCATCAACTATGAGGGAAGTTTGATCTTTTCTCGGACATGCAGGTTTCTACAAGAGGTTCGTAAAGGATTTTTCAAAAGTCACCTAACCACTTTGCAAACTCTTATAGAAGGAAATCAACTTTGTTTTTGATGAATCATACAGAAAGGCATTTGACTAGTTTAAGGAGAAATAAATTACAGCCCTAATTATGCAGCCACCAGATTGGAAATTACCCTTCAAAATCATATATGACATGAGCAACTATACTGTTGGAGTAGTACTTGGCCAAAGGAAAGGAAAAGAACCACACGTGATCAACTATGCATCAAGGGCATTAGATAGTACTCAGTTTAATCATTCGACAACTGAAAAAGAATTACATGCTATAGTCTTTGAGTTAGAAAAATTTTGTTCTTACTTGCTTGGTACTAAAGTAACTATATTTTCTAATCACACAACACTCAAGTATTTATTGAAGAAAAAGGAGGAAAAACCTAGATTGATTCATTGGATATTATTGCTCTAGGAGTTTGATTTAGAATTATGAGACAAGAGGGGATCAGAGAATTTAGTTGTAGACCATCTGAGCAGATTACTAAATTCAAAGCCAAACAAATTTTATGATGAATTTCCCAATGAATTTGCATTGAGTGCAATAAAAAATTCACCTTGGTACACTAACTTGGTTAATTTTTTATATACCAGAAAGTTACCAGAAGATTTATCAAGGAATGAAAAAACCAGATCAGAAGCATCATGAAATATTACATTTGGGATGAACCGTATTTATGGAAACATTGCATTGATCAAGTGGTGCGTAGATGCATTCTAGAAACTGAAGTTGATTATGTGTTAAAGTTCTGCCATACATATGCATGTGGAGGCCACTTCGGTCCAAAAAAGATAGCGAGAAAAGTTTTGGAGAGTGGACTATACTGGCCAACCATACATCGTGATGCTTACTTGTTCTACAAATCTTACGAGAACTGCCAGAAAATAGGAGGCCTTGGATAAAGAAATGAAATGCCTCAGTAAGGAATCATGGTTTATGAGATATTTGATGTGTGGGGATGGATTTTATAGGTACCTTCCCACCTTCGTTCGATCATATTTATATTTTTGTACTAGTTGACTATGTGTTAAAGTAGGTGAAAGCTAAAGCCACCAAATTCAATGATGCTAAAACTGTAGTCAATTTTATTAGGAATAATATGTTCAACAGGTTTGGAATTCCAAAGGCAATAATAAGTGATTGAGGCATGCATTTTTACAATAAAGAAGTGGCATCTTTGTTTCACAAATATGGTGTAACATATAGAATAACCACTGCTTACCATCCTCAGGGAAATGGAAAAATCGAAGTCACCAATAGAGAAATCAAGCCTATTTTAGAGAAAATAGTGAGCCTCATTAAGAGGGACTAGAGCCTGTGACTTGATGATGCTCGGTAGACGTACAAAACCACTTACAAAAGTCCTTTGTGAATATCACCGTTTATGATTGTATATAGTAAGCCTTGTCATTTACTAGTTGAACTTGAATACAGGGCTTATTGGGCTATGATACAATGGAATATGTCAATCGATGAGGATGGAAACCACAGGAAATTACAGATTCAGGAACTCGAGGAAATTAGAAATGAAGCTTATAGAAACTCAGGAATATATAAGGAGAAAACACGTAAACTTCATGACAAGCATTTGAGTAGAAAAGAGTTTTCAGTCAGGCAGAAAGTATTGTTATACAACTCCAGAATGAAATTGTTTCCTGGTAAATTGAAAACAAAATGGTTAGGACTGTTTGAGGTGAAACATATTTTCCCACAAGGAGTAGTTGAAATCCAAAGTCTAGATTCGAGAAAAATGTTCAAGGTGAATGGACATCACCTCAAGCCATTTTATAAGGGATTTTTCATGCAACCAACATGTGTTATCATGTTAAGCAAGCCTTTTCCAAAGTAGAATATATCAGGAGTTGAGCTGGGACTTAAAACCAGAACTAAGGTTTTTTCAACTTAAGTTTTAATTTTTCTAGTTTTATTAGATGATATGCCCATAAGGCAGCAAATAAGTCAGCAGTTAGTTTTCAGTCTGTTAAAATTTGTTTTGTTATCTTTCAATTTTTTATCTTCTTCTTCATAATTTAATCCTATTCTCATAATTTGATTGCAGGAAGTCAGATGGAATTTTCTGGGCATAATAAAATTTTATCCTTAGAGTTTTAATGGAAGGAGTGTTTTAATCTAACTTAAAATTCCTTTTAAAGTTTATCTTTTAAGGACCTTAAATATTTACCCACCCCATTTATTGTGTAGATCCTAGAAATATTTTCTTTCCCCTCAATTTTTACTTTTCCCCTTTTCTCTCAAATTAGGGATTTCAGCTACCATGGTTCATATAAGAAAATCAACCGGTGTCGATCCAATGATGAAACAACATGCTAGCAAGGAGTTCATCATGAGGGACGATGACAAGCACGTACTACCGATGAAGAAACCAATAGTTTTTTCTCCTTTACCCAGATCAATAGTAGATATTGAACATACCAGAATTCGGTTTTACATCGATTGAAAACCCCCCAAGCCGCAGCAGTATGATCTAGCATTGTTACCACCAAAGGTGGTGGACGATGATTTTGATAGGATGGTTGAGCAATTAATACAAGCCATGACGGAGGAATCCGAAAAGGCACCCAAAGAGAGAGAGTCCAGTCCAGAGAGAGAAATGTTGATGGAGAGGCAACAAGAAGAAATAGTGAAGCAAACCACTCCCGACATAACAGAACTAGCCACCAAATAATAAGCAGAAAAGCAATCGAAGGACACACTTCCCATGCATGCCAGACCCAAATAGCTCAAAGGTGTGTTGCCACCTCCTCTGTCTAAACTCAATGGACACTTCAAATTCGGTAAAGAAGAGAAGAAGAATTTTGCTAAGGTTGTCAACAATAGAGTTATCCAAGGTAAGATAATTGATTACCCCACTATTGACAGATTGAAATTAAAATGTTTTAATTATATTGCACATATGGTATAGTAGAGGTATTTGGAAATTAATTGTCCAATTTACTATAAATTGGTTTATGAATTTTATAGTACCTTTGTTCTTGATAAAAATTTGTTGATTGCTTTGGACAGCCCTGATGTTGTTTGATTCAGACTTTTGGGATAGTTTTTTTCTTTTTCTATCAACAAATTCAATTTAACTTTTGGTTTAGCATTTTTCTTTTTCTATCAACAAATTCAATTCAACTCTTGGTTTAATTGATGAAGTAACAGATGAATATGTTGATACCTTCTATGATATCCTTGAAATATTTAATGCAAAAGAGCTATGAGAGAAGTATACGATTGTTGCCATCAAGAAATATGACCCCACTTTAATAAAAGATTCCTACTTGTTGGATAGTTCTTTAACTTATCTGCATAGACTGTTAGCTTACTATTTTTCTTGCAGGAATGATATGCCAGGAATTATAACAAGAGTGAAGTTGTTTTTCCTCCACTGTATTTTGGAAAGGAGAGCAGTCAACTTAGGTTATTTTATCGTAACACAAGTCAACAGTTGCTGCTTCTAAGTGACTGATTCTTGGTCATGTTGTCACCCACATTGCCATTTGATTAAATCTATTTAACCTTTCTTCTCATAATCTTCATAAGGCTATTGACCTTTTACCTCTTAACTTGTCTAGTTTAGATGAGATGGGATTGCTTTGCAGGATGCAGGAAGCCTTGGCTATAGATTCTATCCTCTTGGACCAATTATTCCTATTTTTAATAGAGTTTTCAGGAAGAGGAAGATGATAGTTGAGCCTACGCCAGCCTCTACCTTACAGCCTAGGTATGCTACCGCTGCTGAGTCAAGATTATTACAGGAATTTTCAGCACTACACACTATAGAGGAAGCTTTCCAATAATTTTCTTAAGGTTGGATAAGTTGGATGCAGAAGTAGGTGAACCACACCACTCGCTGGAGATGCAACACTGATTACCTTGCTAATAGCAAAGCAAAATAACAGGCAATATCTGAAACTTTTCAATCTATTTTTACTATATTTGTTGTTGCTATATTATGCCTCACATTGGGGCAATGCGATTTAAGTTTGGGGGGTGTGAATGTTGTTGAGTTTTGTGTTTATTTGTATTTTATGGGCCATTTTTTATGCAGGTTATGTGCTTGGACAAAAATTTTTCATTTTTGCCTGCTTACCTTTATTTTGTACTCAAGATGATAAATCTATTTCTTTATTTTCAAACCCTTCAATTTGTTTTCTTTCAAAGCAATTTTTGATGTTGAGAATGTGTCATTATTTTTTATTACTCTACATAAGTAAATTACTGATAACCATTCAACTTAAGGTATAATTGATGAAAATATTTGGTGATTGATTTGCAATATTTTTGCTATGCCTTTAATCTGATTTTTAATTGCATGAATAAATTAGCATATGTGTAGTTTATTTTCCAACAGCTAAGTTATCTAAGCTTGAAATGTTAACAGTTGAAACCAGACAAAAAAAGAAAGAAGAAAAAGAGAAAAATATGTTGAAACCAATATTGACCAACTTGAATGGTACATCATTCAAGTTCCTTAAGCAGATTATGTAGAGAGCAGTCAATAATTAGGAGAATTTACCCTTTTTAAGCTGTTACAAGTTTGACAACAACACACTCTGCAAAAAGGAACTTTAACACTTACCTTTGCTAATTGGTTTTAGGGGGATCGGACCTAGGAACCCCTTAAGTTGCTATAGTGAATGGAGACATTAGCAATGGTAGAGTACCCCCCTATCCTGGGCTGATTTATATCTCGCTTACATGGTTCCTAAATTTAAAAAAAATTATTGATAATTGGTTTGTTAAAATGAATAAAAATAGAGCAATGAATGCTTGGCAGGTTTGGAAATTTATTGCTATGTGCTGATTTATGTTAAATGTTTTCTTGGACACAATTTATGTTGGCTATGTAGGAATGTTGTGGGTTGAAATCCTTGTGTTTTCTGAAATTTGGTTGATGGTTGGGTTGTTTTGATGAAAGTGCTTATGTTAAGAAGTTAGAAATATATGATGTTGGTTTGACTCTTGTTGTTTTGTTTGAAATGGATTGAGTTTTTGAATTGACAGAAGGGATTTAGAATGCTTGGGGGCAAGCATCAAGTAAGTGTGGAGGTATATGATCAAGCACTAAAATGCATATTTTTCATATATAAAAGGGTCCATTTTAGAATAGGAAAGTAGCTAGAACATTTGACTTGGTTATATTTCTGTGTTTTACATATAAAAACAAGGAAAAAATAAAAAGGAAGCTAATTTGGCATTTTTACCGCATTTTAGAATCAAAGGAAGAATATAGGCAACATGATCAGGGCTTATGGGCATAAGAGAGGGCACAAGAACCTGATAGATTTAATTATCTATTTTTAAATTTAGGATTAGATTAGATTAGATTTAATTTTGAAGATCCTATCTAAAGATAAGGATTGATAATTATTTTATTTATTTTTTTTGGAATTATTTTCAATTGAATTTTAGCATTAATATCATTTTATTTTCCTTTAAGTATTTATTTTATTTTTCTTTATTCTTGAATTGATGTTGTCGCCTATGATGCTTGGCTAGGCATTTCATTTCCCGATCAAGAGCAACATAATTAATTATTTGAAGATCATGTGAGATCAAATCGTTCCTAATTTCAATGGTAAAATCATTATTCAATTTAATTCTGTAAATTGATGAACCATTGTATTTCTTAGGAATGTGATAAAAAGGGCCCTTTGTATTTTTCTATTGTATACATACTGCTAAGTGAGTTGTTTGATCCGTAATTATCACTCGATTTGCTGAAGTAGCAATCAAAGAATCAATTGAGGTAAAAGGCTTTTGAACCTCTTTATGAATTAAATGATCTAGTTTGAACATGGCGAAGTTGGTTCTTAAGTGTTAATTAGAATCGGGTTCTTCTAATCCTTAATGCGATTTCTGATAGACTGTGTGCGAAGCTGATTCCACCGTGTCTATTCAAGAATTAGAGGCGATTATAGAGCTGCATCCTAGTTATCTTACAAATAAGGAGAAATTGGTTCATGTGAGGCTTTCTTGGTGTTCTATAACTGATTTGGTGATTTTTATCATTGAATTATCATTACATCGATGATCATGATCTGATAATAATTAATTATGACTTGTGATTGGGAAGTCTTTCCATATTGATATTTTCCAAAACCAAAACTTGTTTTATTATTTTTCTCCGATTATTTCAGAATTATTTTTTATTTTATTTTTGATGCAAAGAATCGAAGGTTCATTCTATCCTTATGGGATTGACTCTTCTTCCATTATTGCAAAATCATTAAATATCTATGTTGGGGGAAGTAGGATTTAATTTGACGGTTTTGACACCCGATGAGGACCCTTTTTACACACCCCTAAGAAATACAATGGTCTTCAATTTACCGAATTAAAATAAATAGTGATTTACCATTAGAATTAGGAATATTTTGATCTCACATGATCTTCAATAAATTAATTGTGTTGCTTCCGATTGGAAAATAAAAATGCATAGCTAAGCATCATAAGTGGTAACATGAAATTAAAAATAAAGAAAGAATAAAAATAAATACTTAAATTAAAGAGAAATAAAACAAGAACAATATTTGTTTCTAATATTCAATAACTCAACCACACACCTATAATAAGAACAAGTCTCCTATTTATAGGAGTGGAAGAATATATAAATAAATATCCATTAATTTCGAATGGCATCATCGTTGTTAAGTTTCAAGTTGTTAGAAGAATAGTTTTATGTTCATCATAAAATATGATCTGTAGTTTCAAACTTACATTATGTGTATATGCATGTAATCATACATTGTTAATATACATAATTTAAGGATTGATTACATATTGAAAATTTAGTCCATTAAGTACACCCATATAGACTAAATATTAGCTGGTTATACACATGCTTGACGTACATTACTATCATGGAAATGAAGAGTTGTTGGATTGCGTGAACATAATCAATTGACCTTGTTTTCCAACACATATAAATTCAATTAAGAGGTGGTGAGCTACTCAAGTCTCTAGCCATAATTACTTTGAAACAAGTAGCTTAAAAAATGTAGTTTTGTTATTGAACTTTTTTTCATTCGGTAAAAATCATATGTAGGTGTGTAGTCATGTGTATGGGCTGAATTTAAATCATAAACATTTAAAGTAATAATTAATTAGGTACTTACATATTAGTTTGTCAAATGGCATCATCATTGTTAAGTTTTAAGTTGATAGAAGAATAGTTTTAAGTCCATCATAAAAATATGGAAATGAGTCCAAGCTAATAACCTTTAAGAAAAACTATACTTCATATGGAACAGAACTAAACTAGTAAAGTGCAGGGTTTTAAAATATTAAACATTCAATAAGATATGAGAAGTACATTTATAGAATGAAATGTAATTTTTGACATAAATTATGACATATATACCAGATCAACTATGTGTGTATACAAACAGGGATATCAATCAAAAGTCTATATAGTTGATTTTATTTACATAAAAAGAATTGGTGAATGATGGGTGTCAAAACCAAAAGATCACACCCCTCGCTCAATAGACAAATAAAGGCAATAAAAAAATAAATTTGTGTTTATTCATTATCAATTTTATAAATAAAATTAACATGCATATGAAAAACTTGCCTCAAATTTGTAAGTTATAAATTAAATCAAATGAAAATTGTAGTTGTAAGATAAATTTATTGAAAAAGAAAAAGAAAAATACATTAAAATTTGCCTTGAAATTCAGGAGATAAGGTTAATTCCCTTTTTAAAATTTTATAAAGATTAAATACGAATTTAATGTAGTTTAAGGTTAAATATGTTTTTAAATAATGATGCTAATCATATTTCAAGCGATTTGGATTCCAAAAGATCACTTCCAATATTAATCAATTTTCAAATTCAATTCAAAAAATAAATAAAAATTGAATCAATTCAATTCATAAGTAAAAAAATTTAAATCATTGAAATTCACATTTACCTTTCAAGATTTACTATCAGCCATCTAGATTGACATTTTTTGAAAGAATAAACTTGTTTTACCCAAGTTTAATGATGAAGTCTAGCTCAAAGAACCTTTTAAGGGTAGGTTAGATTGTTAGGGTAGGTGAAGTTGTTGAAAATAGTGATAAAAATATATGATTTTTGTAATGTGTGTTAGGTGAATGTTAGGTCACTACAAAAAATAAGTTGTATAACTATGGAATTTAGCTATGGAATCATTCCGTAGCTAAATAGAACTGGCATAGCAATGGGCTGGCAACAAAAAAGAGAAAATAGCGACGGCAAAATGGGTATAGCTAAAACCATCATAAAATAGCGACGGAACTATTTCGGTTGCTATATGACTTTGAACAATATGTTCCATCACTAAGTTCATCGTAATTTTACGATAAACTTGTTGTCGTAGCTAAATCTGTCACCATTTTGCTATGGAATTAATTTCATAACTAAAATCCGTAGCAATTTATAAATTATTAATTTGTATATATAATTTTTCAATGTGTGTGTGTATATATATATATATATAATTGTATATATAAGTTATAATGCATATAAATATAATTACTATTAAAAATTATATAAATTATATAAATAATTAAAAAATTTATAATTTATACTATTTTTTTGTTTATAATTACTAATATTATTTATGTAATGTTTGTAAAAATGTTTTGTTTGTTTTGTAAAATTATAAAATATAAATAAATTATTTTATAAAATAATGATTTCAATAATTAAAAATATTATTAATTAATATAAATTATATTTACATATTTAAAAATATATATAGTCCAGTATATTATTAATATTAAGTGTAATAATAATAAAGAATTGAAAATGCATCAAATCGGCATCGTTTAGCATAGGGTAAAACGACGCCTTTTTGCATAGAGTAAAACGACGTCGTTTTGCATAAGGTAAAATGACATCATTTTTATGGTAAGTGTGTTTTACATCAGGCAACCTGTTTATTCCATCTCACATTTTCCTATCAACCCTAATTTCCCAAATTGAATCCCTTTTCCTTATTTCCTTGCCAGATATCTCTAGAATCGGAAAGCTTTATCCATTTTCATTTGTTGTTGCGTTGGTAATTCTATTTTCCACTGAAGAAAATGGAAGCCTCTATTGTTACCTTTCTGGCATTGTATTTATGTGTAACAGATTTGAAGATCTTCCAGCATTACGTTGAACATAATCTTTCGGCATTACGTTGAACAGTAGCTTTGGGCATTACGTTTAACATGATCTTCAAGCATTGCATTGAAAATGAGCTTTCAGCATTGCATTGAACAATAGCTTTGAGCATTACATTTTATGAGATCTTCCGGCATTGCGTTGAACAGAAGCCGACATTGAGTTTCTGAGTTAGACATTGAAGCATCGCGTTGGAGTTAAACTCGATATGATTTTGTTTGGGCATCTTGATTGTTGTTTATTATCTTCTTCTTATGCTTGAATTAATGCATGCAATAAATCTATGGAGAAGTTGGTTCTTGATTTTCATACCTTCCTGATTTTGGAACTTCCAATTATAGCTGATAAGTTATTTTACATATGAATGAAAAATTTGTTTAAGTAGAGTACAAAAATAACAAGAAACAAATCAAATGGTAAACTATGGGACTTTCTGATGTGGCATTTAAGAAGAGCGTAAGCAATCAATTGATCTAATTAAAATGGACTTCAATGATTTGAATTTGCGCTAATTGTAAGGTTAATATGTAAGTTAGCATACTTATGTTTCTTCATCAGTTTTAGATTATGGATGGATTTCTTGCAGTTTCGAACACACAAGGTCATCTACTGACGACATGTTGGATTGTTTTTCTCACTTTGTGTTGACATAACTGATAATGAATTGGCATATTTAGAGTGCATCCATTTATTTATGGAGATATTGGATCATTTCTTCAGCAATGTATGTGAGCTTGATTTGGTTTTCAACTTTCACAAGGTTAGAACATCTTCTATCTTGGAGTTCCTTATGCTACATCTCATTATCTGTTGTTTTGCTAGTTGTTCATGTGAATCAACTAGCCCTTGCTGTACCATTAACTTAAACTATCAATCAGTAATCTGACTCATGATTCCTTATCTATTATCCAGTAAGAAGATGTGCAAGTTAGATCATTTTTAGTGCTTCTAAACTGGTATTTCTGTTTTTGCAATGGCTGGTATGAGAGTTACAGACATGCTCATTTCGTTGTATATTATTTGCCATTTGTCCATGTTGTTTGTTTGTGTCATATCCACACACATAGTATCCTTATGTGTTTACATTTTATGCATGCATTACAATTAAAGATTAATTATAGCATGAAAATATAATGACTGAAGTATGCAATTAAATAAAATTATGATATAAAAAGGAGATAAATGTTGATTTGATTGAATATGCGTGAAAGGATGTTGGAAAGAAGGCTTTGAGATGAATGATCTTATTTATTTCAATGCATAGATGATTTAATTTGTATATGGGTGTTGGGTATTAAGTATACCTATATTATGTAACGGGTGATTCTTTGGTATGTGTATTTATATGTGTTAGTTTAAAATTTTAATAAATATAATAAAAAGATAATTTAATGTTTATTAGAAGTGTATATTATATTTATAAGTATATATATAAATAAGAAATATGTATTATTATAATTATTATGGATATTATTTGTATGTATAAGTATAAATGAGATTATATATTAAAATGAATTATTAAGGCTGTGGGTTAGCTTTGATTGTGTGAGAGAGAAAAGTCAATTTTGGAGGCTTGATAAACTTTTCCTCCTTCCCTTATCTTCCCTCACACACACATAACGGGAGTCACTTCTTATCTCTTCTCCTTCTACTTTCTTACTCTTACAAAACTAAATCTGCAGGCTTTGAGATCCAAGTAAGAGGAAGTAAGAATTTAAGATTTACTGTTGTTTTTCTTCTTTACTTGATATATACTTCTTTCCTTTGAGTTGATATCTTATGGTTTTTATAGAGTAAATACCAGGGTTATGGTGTGATGATTTGAATTCTTGCAATTATGATTATGAGTTTGAATTTGATAGGGAATGAGTATAAAGAAACTAAATTGTGTTGATGGGTGATTGGACTTAACCTTGTGTTAAATTGATATTTTGGGTAAGTTTTAGAGGTGATTTGAAGATGATTTGGTTTTGATTATGAGTTAGGAAGCTTAAAGAAACGTTGGAGGTGTTTAGGTGCTTAAGAAAATGGTGACAGTAACAAACTCGGGTTGAGTATGGTTCAACTCGAGTCGAGTTTGATGCTAGAAACCTGACTCATATAGGCAGTAGCAAACTCGAGTCGAATATGGTTCAACTCGAGTCAAGTTGTATGCTGGAAAAATGAGACCCTTAAAAATAGTAATAAACTCAAGTAGAGTAGAGGTCCACTCGAGTCGAGTTAACTCCTGGAAAGAAAAAAATAAGTAAAAATCATAAATGAAATAGTGTACTCAAGTCATGTATAGTGATACTCGAGTCGAATTTACCTCTAGAAATGAATTAAAGGTGATAGCAAAATGGACAGCAAAGTACTCAACTAGAGTGTGAAGCTACTCAGGTCGAGTACAATTCTGGAAAACAAATTTTAAGTGGTAACGATTATACAAAATGATGTCTTATCTTATTCACATGATAGATACTTGAATGATAGAGGTTATATGAAGTGTAAGGTTGAAATCTTTATATAAATTATCTCTTTTATTAAGTATGGATATTTTGTAATGTTATAGGTGGTGAAGATTCATAAGTACCATCAAGGAATTTGGATAAAGGAAAGTCCATAGCAGGTTTGTGCTATTAGTAGCTAATCATTATTAATGGATCGGAGAGTAAGTTATTACTTACCTTCATGTTAACATATAATCACATGTTTTCTTAGGTATGATGTGTTTTCTTGTCATGACCTTATTTAAGGTCTTAGATTGAAGTTCTTATGTTATATGTTATGCTATTCTTGTTATGAATATGTATAGGATCTTTTAATGATGATTTTCACTGGATTTTGAAATAGCTAAGTAATGAGCTTGAACTATGAATGATATGACGTGAATATGCTAAGAGATTGTACTGTTCCTAATATGAACCCTTAAAGGGTAATAAATGAGGTTTTTTAGTTGATTGCTGGTCATAGTTAACTAAGGCGTTCATATATTATTATTGGTATTGTATAATCATTAATGCATCATTATGCATCATACCATGAAACATACATACAGAAAAGCATTCATGGCATGACAGAGAAGTTATAAGGTGGATAAAAGAAACAAAAAGAGATGTTACATAAAAAGAAATGTACTGGGTCATAGAGTTAATGGATTCCTTCTAGGAATCATACAGATAAATGGCCTCCTACGGGAGATGAGTCTTGAGACCTACAGTAATAAAATGGGTTCATAGAACCATACAGTATAATGGCCTCCTTCGGGAGATGAGTACCGATACCTAAAGGGGCCCAGTACATAAAGGATTATGCACAATCATAAAAAGAAAAAGAATGATATGATACAAGAAAATTAGAGGGGGAATGTAAAGCATGATTGCATTCTCATTTTCACAGGCATGCATTTTCATTTTTGTTTCATAAAAGTAAAGAGAATGGAACAGTGAATGCACTATAATTGTGTTTATAAGGAAATGTTTACATAATGAATGGATTCCTTTAAGGAATCGTACATACATGTGGTAAACAGACATTATAGAGCTAATACATAGGGCATAGTTATGCCACAGAGGAAATGAGACACATTTAATTGAGCTTAGGCTCAAGAACAGAAATGAACATGCTAAAGGAAAGATGGTTATATGAGTAAAGCCTTAATATGGTAATGATTTGATTGAATAAAGATAATGAAAGCTATTGACCTAGTTTAAATAGAAGATATACCTAGCATAAAAATTGTATTGCTCATAGGTATATCAAAAAGGTCATGGAAAGTGATAGATGAATAGAAAAGTATGTATAGTAATAGATGAATAGTGATTTATGAATCGTAACTAATGCTTTAGGCATTATTGTTAATAGAAAATAAGAGATGTTTAAAGAGTAAGAAATGATATAGTGATAGTGATTAATGCAGATCACTATGATTGATTTAAACGTAATGTCTTTGATTTTGTTTATAGCACCAGTGAGTTTTATACTCAGCATTTGTCATTTGATGGATGCAGGTTAACAGGTAGTTAGAGTGCACGGATTCTAGAGCACCAGTTTAGCAGTACTCATGTTGAAGGCAAGGGCTTGGAAAGGGTTTTATGTTTTATTTTATATAGGAATTTTAGATAATAGAGTATTGTAATAAAGCAGTTAAAAACATGGGTGCAATATGAGTTCAAAAATTCTTAAATGTTTTTCATGAAATAAGAATTCTATATGTATAAATTTACATGTATCATTTGATTAAATTCTAAGTCGCAATGCTTTTTAATTATAAGTTTTACAAATGTAGAGTTTGTTTTTAATTTTAAAAAAATACATCCTTTATAGAATAATTAATAATTTCTATGTATTGGAGACTGTTCATTATTCTACGGGAGCATGTTTCATCCTAGAGCGAGGTATGATAGTTTGTTTTCATGGGTTTATGCATCTGCTCCTTTTCTAATTCATAAATATATTCTTTATCTGCTCCTTTCTTCTGATACATTTCCTTTTTTATAGGTTTATCTGATATTTGATGAATTTATTCTTACCAGGGAACTTGAATCAACAAGCAAGAAGGTAAGCATTGTAATAACTTACGGGTGTTGATTGTCAACCCTTGAACATGGTATCCACAAAAGAGAGAGAGAGATTGAATTTATCAAACATAATTTGAACATTTCAACCCTTCGAAATAATATAAATATGATTCAAACAAAATTTATAATAAAAATTGAATTTAGGTGATTTTTTGCTCAATGAAATATCAAAGTTACAGAAAGAAACACTAACACATATAAATTCATTATGAAGGTAAAACCTATGGACCAATTAGAAGGTGAGAATATGAAGCATTATATATTAATCGTTAATGATTATTTATTTTGTATAGTATTTTAAAGTTAAATTATTGAGTAAATAGTAAAGGGATAATTATAAAAATTATAAATTTCATTATATATTTTTATAATAATATTAAATGAATTTTAAAGTTTCATGCATCTTTTGATCTTGGAAGAATAATAACTTTTTATAGTAAATTTATAATAAATTTGAAGTGAATTTATTTAAATCTAAAATAAAATTTTTTATTAAATTAAAATAAATTGAAAATGAATTTATGTTAAACTTAAAACAAATATTTTTATAAATATTTTTAATTTTTTTGAAATATATATATATATATATATATATTCAAATGTCCTTTTTTAAAAAATAATTTTAATAAAAAATGAGATTGGAAATATTTTTAAAAACAATCAAACGGATAGGGAGTAAAGAGATATGCAATCAACTTTAATAGTTAGATCATATGTGAATCTAATATTTGTATACATAAATTAAATTAATTAAAATAATTTTAAATTCAATTCAATTAAAATAACTTAAAATATATCAACTCATTTAATCTATATACATGAAAATTCTAATATAATTCAAGTAAATCATATGATTAAAGCTAACTAATAATATGATAATATATGTTACTTTTTATTAAATATGAAATACTTATTAATTTTATATTGATTAATAAATAATTAATCATTAATCATTAATCATTAATATATAAGTAATAATCAATTAAAATGTATTATTTAATACCAATCATCATCCCACCATAAGTCACCTCCACCTCCACCTCCACCTCCACCTCCTTTGTCATCATCACCATTTTATTACAAGTCTCCACCACCACCATCTGTAAGGGTTCCAATTAGCGTCTTCTAGTTCTTCATGTTTCCTCCATTTTGTTTGATATGCAATACAAAAGAAGTAGCATAGATGGAACATTAATATATGTATTCTTGATTGGATGTGCTTCGAATAATTTATTTTTGATTTCATTACCTTGTAGGGATTCATTCTATGAGACATTGAGAATAAAGGAGGCATTTGCATGCCATATCATAATTAACAAAAGAATTAACTCTTGATGGAATTTTATAATATGGGAAATATAATGATAAAAAATTAAATTCTAATTATTACAAATCAATAGGATTTTATTATTGGTTTATTGGGTTGTGTTTATACATAAAATCACAACTTGATCCTAATTAATTTTACAATCATCGTAGATTATAGATATACATGATTTTATTAATCGACTGTTATCATTTTCTTTAATATTTTATTATTATTGTTTTAAATTCTACTTTTGTTCGTGTGTATTCTCATTGTTACAAACTGTTGCAATCTCTTTGATTTTGGAATAAATTTTGAAAATGTCTTTTTGTTTCTTTGTAGGTTTGGGAGCTCACTCTCGCAAGAGTTTCAAACAACAACCATTATGTTTGGTTGTATCATTGACATCTATTCACAACATATATTCTGAGAATCGTTTGCAATAAGGTATCATCTCATTGTATCATTGTCCATGTTTTTGTTTTTTTGCATGATGGAATGCGTATATTTGTTTAATGCTAAGTTAGATAATTATGTGGGTGACATTTATTTCTAAGAGCTCATCTGCTTAATAAGAGCACGATAAACAGATACAACCTTGGACATTATTTTAATATGTTTTTAATACATAGATACAACCTTGCAAAATATAAATGTATATCTTTATATTATAAAATATGTTTCTTATTAAATATTATATATATATATATAATTAATAAATATCAAAATATCATATATTAAGCAGTAATTAATGTAATATATTAAGCAATAATTAATGCAATATACAGTGGCTCATCAGTTAGCACATCTGCTTATGGAGCACCTGGAGGTTCTACTCATTCATAACCACATTTAAATGAAGCTATTAAACAGGAGATTCGTGATGCTGTACGTGATGCTGTTCATCATGCATTAGATGCATAGATCCCCATACTTTATGATCGAGTTGTACAGCAGTTACGAGTTGATCAGAATGTATCTGCACCATCTTCCTCCCAGCCAGACCATTCTGCTCCATCTCGTGATGCCACTACTACAATTGATACTTCTGCTCCACCATTAGGAGCTGATCCTCCTGATTCTGTTGCACCAGATCCTGATACTGATGCTCCCCAATGATGTATTGCTTTATACTCTTTTCATTTGTTATTTTGTTTACTTTACTTTTTCATTTGTTTTGCTAAACTTCAATGACATTGTACTGTGATTATTTAGACTAAATTGTAGACTTTGGAGAAGTTTTTGAATGATAGATGTGATAATTATAGAAGTGTTGTTTTAACAGGTATCAGATTATTAGATTTTTATATTACAGAGGAAATTCTCCTGGATTTTTAGCAAAATTAATTATTTTTATAATTTTATGTATTAATATTTTAATTCAAAATTCAAGTATAAGTTTATATAAAATTTTATTATAGTTATATCCAATTTTTCATATTTTAAAAAAATATTAAAATATTAAAATATTAAAAAATTAAATTCAATTAATTTTTAAGTTTAGTGACGGAAATAGATACGCAATTCCGTAGCTAAATAGCTACAGAATTAGCGAAGGAATTAATTCTGTCGCTATATCATAACAAATAGGAGACGGGTCTTTTGTAGCTAAATTATGACAGATTTTGGGATGAAATAGTGTAGTTGCTAAATCCGTCGTAATTTAGCTATGGATTTAGAGAGAAAATTAATTCTGTCGCTATTTCACAACAAACAGCAAACGGGACTTCTGTAGCAATTTAGCTACGGATTTAGCGACGACACTATTCTGTCGCTAAATCCGTCGCTAATCCGTCCCAATAAATTTAGCGTCAAATGGTTTATCGATGGAATTTTGCCATTGCTGATTCCGTTGCCATACCAAATGGCAACAGCAAATTCCTTTATAGCGACGACAAAGTTCCATCGCTATTTAACTTGATTTTTGTAGTGAGTGTATTTGTATTGTGCATATTGATGTTGAGTTAGTATAAATGTCCCATCTTATTATAAGTTATAACATCAAAAAATAAGAAACAAAATAAGAAGTAAATTTTATCTTGAGTGTTGAGTGTTATTGTGAGAGTTTGGAGTAAAAGAAGGATAAGTTTGTTATAATAAGAATTTTATAATTCTTCTTATAAATTTGTTTTGGTGTTAAGTTTGCAAATTCTTTTTGAAAGAGTGATAAGTATGCAAATTCTTCTTGCAACACTCTCATTATGAGTGTTTTTTTATTAATCTTGACAACCTACTCTTGCAGTGTTCCAATCCAAGTATTCATAACTTGTACAGCCCAACCTTGATAGTCATATGCCTTTCACGAGGACATAGTAGAGTTTTCAGCAAAATTTTGATAAGGATTATGCTTGTTGCCATCAAAATATCTGATATACATCAATATATCTAATGCATTGTGTCGCACCCTAATTTTGGATTGGTCGAATTGATTGGGATGAGTCAAGCCTATCTCTGTGTTGTTTTTCCCTCATGGGCATCTTGATTCATCTTGGTGCAATTCAGAATTCAATTTAGGGTTGCATTTAGTGTTTTTGGCATTTTCTGTGTCTCATACCCGTACGGGTATCTTTT
>CANYBF010992147.1:0-15403 GCA_948192965.1 Dalechampia spathulata | reverse complement strand
TCCTCTGTTGTCCAATTATCCCTATCTTTGAGAGAGACAATTCCATCAATTGTGATTGTTGAAGGTAAGTACTCTTTCATCATCAAGTCGTATAGTTCAATTCCACTGCTATTCGAGAAAACTTCCATTTGGTGCTTCCAGTACGGATAATCCGTTTCATTGAAGTATGGGGGTCTTGTAAATGATTGACTCTCACTTGTTGCCATAGGATCTTTAGCTCAAGAATGTTACTTCTTCTCAACAATGAGCACCAAATGCTCTGATACCAAATGAAAATCCTCTGTACGAAAGGCAACACGTGTGCAGTTTATAGTGGTTCGGCCAAACTCTTGCCTACGTCCACTTCTCTTAAGTCTCGACTTAGGGTTCCACTAAATCTCAATCGATTCACAACACGGATTTCTTAAATGAATCCTAAACCCTAGTGTTTTCAAGGCTCACACTCAAATCTTTACAAGAATCAACCTTACAATCTCTCAAATACAAATTAATGCCCAAGCATTAATCACACACCAACCCACTAAAAGCAAACCTAGCTTTTACAATGAGAATATAATAGAAGAGAGATTTCAATAGCAAATTATACAAAATACAAGTTAACTTACTTGCAATAGACAATTCAAGTTCAATGGAATAGAAGCTCTGTAGAAAATAGTTGTTAGAATCAAATGATATGAAAGTTCTTCTTCAAAATAGCCGTTAGAAAGTATTTTAAACTTTTCTTAAACATCGCGTACGGTCGTACCAGTCATGTACATCCATATGGATTTAAATTCTACCGTTGAAAAATGAGAGGGAAATGTGGTACGGTCGTACCATCACTTGGTATGCCCGTATCAAGCCAATTTTCCTGTGAGCTCATGTACGGTCGTATCACCAAATGGTATACCCGTACCAAAACAGGTTTACTGACAAACCATTTTACTGCGAGCTCATGTACGACCGTACCACTCAATGGTACGCCCGTACTAAGCTAAATAAAACAGTTCTAACTAGGTACGGTCAGCCGTATGACCAATAAAACAGTTCTAACTAGGTACGGTCAACCGTATGGCCGTACTACTCAACTAATCCATCTGGTACGCCCGTACCAATACAAAAATACTATTAAAATTTACAAATAATTTAAATTGACTCACACATGACTCATACATTAAAATTTAGGGTCTAACATAAATTATGATGATTTAAATAATAATAATTTCATAAAACTAATATTTCACATATTATCCAAATTAAAAATGAAAAAAATAAGACTTCTTTTCTATATTACAACATCAAGTAAAAATTATTTATTTATTTATTTCAGACATGATTTTGAACAATAATTCACAATAAAAATTAAAAAAATGTTTTTGAAATATAACATTATAAAACAAAGTTTAATAATGTTTTAAACGTTAGAATTTGGATATTGATTATTAAAATTAAAAAAAAAAAAAGGAAAGAAAGGATGACTAGGCGGAGACAATTGATTTGGAAAAAATGAGAGTCGAACCGGGATGCCATGTTCCACATGCACATAGGCACGAAATCACGTGTGCTCGTAATTTTCAACATGTCAGAATAATTAATAATAATTTTAATAAATTAAGTAATGAGATGATTGGATGAAATGTGGATGATAGTGAAGTTTGGACTCTTCTTGTTTTTTGGAGTGGACCGTTGTGCAATTAAATTAAATTATATAATTTAGTTCGTCAAAATGGACCACATATGCCCCTCGGTCAATTATGGGGTGCTCTTCTCTATTCATTTATCATTCATTAAATATATGGGTTTCTATAAATTTTTATAAAAATACAATTAAATTTTGAAAATGGAGAAATCAAATCAAGAACTAATTTTTTAAATATATGTAGTTAAATAAAAAAATTAAAAAATTGCTTATAATTAGGAAATAAATATTAGAGCGGTCAAGAGAGGGTGGCACTAATCTTTGATTAATTTTAGAAAACAATTAAAAGGGTCAACTAAGAGATTAGTAAGTGGATGAAGCAAGCAGCCAAACAGCATACAATCCCATATTGTTCTATTTATTTATTTTTATTTAAATTGAATTTTTGGACCGCCTCCATTAAATATATATATCTATACATCTATATTTATAAATGACTATATACAATGTTCCTGCCCAGAAAATAAAAATGTACTATATATTATACCTCTGCCAAAGTTTTTACAGGATATAATTGGAGGTGATTTTATTTATATAAATATTTATTTATTTTTATTATATATATATATATATTATAATAATAATTTGTGTAACGTAATTAATGGTATAATAAGCTAAGATCCATTTGACTGTATAGTTTATTTATTAATTGCTGTGAATTTTTTTCATTATTTGAATTTAATAATAATTCCACTTGACAATAAATATAAATTAATAAAAAAAACTTATCATATTATGAGAAATACAGTAAGAGGAACATTTTCCAAAAATTCTGATGTCACAATGGACTCGCAGCAGCAGCGGCAGCACGAGCACTGCAGAATCGGTCGGTCAAAAGCATACACCTATCATATAGTCAGGCAGTGGACAATAATTGCCGATGACATCAAATTTATAATGCATATTCTTATTATTGATCTTCACAAATATTTATTATACGCTACATGTAGTTTATCAAATTCACATGAATATATTTATATATCTAAGAAAAAAAAAGGGTGAAATCTGATATAAACAAGTAGTGTTAATTCTGAATTTATACTTGGAGTCAAATCATAAGCTTAAAATCCGTGGAAAATTGATTTGATGTTTTAAGAAAAACCAGGCAGCGGTCACTTTCAGGAATACAAAAATCAAATATGATTTGTTTGAACTTAAGATGGAGTAGGAGGAAGTGTGTTAAATTGGAAATAAAAAGCTGTTGAATAGGCTGCTGCAGTAAATATTAGCGTCACTTAAATGTTCGTCGGCGATTTTCTTCCTTGTTCCGGTCAAAAGTGGCAACATTGTTTAATAGAAGAAAGCCCTTCAAAGTCGTGATTCAAGACATGCACAGTTGCTCTTCAATGTTGATCAGCTGATTTGATATGAAATCTTGGGCAGACGACGACCGGCTCTCATTCAACTACTTGGTCCACTAATTTAGTAAGCATTGTTTGTTTCACCATTGTTTGTTTTTTCTTCGTTGTAAATCATCCACTATAAGATGATCTGTTAAACTAGATAACCAAAAAATGATCTGGATTGGCTCGTAGATAAAAATATATATTATAACGAGGCACTAACAAGGAAGATTGCTTAGGTTCCACCGAGGCAGGATGTAATTCATCCACCGAAAGTGTCGGCTCCAACACAAAGGATAAAACCACTATTTCCAGCATCTTATCCACTAACCAATATATTATGACAAAAATATAACTAACATTAAGCTTAAGCGTTTAGTTTGAATTAAGGTTTATTAATTTTTAAAGTATCATAAGTTTAATTAAAATTTAAGAAACTTCATAAATATTAATTATAACTTGTAAGACGAACCCCACAACATGTTATTTACGAAAATTTGAGATAAGCTTCGACAATTTGATAACCTTATTTTATAATTAAATAAACACCACATTTATTATTAGGCACAGTTTGGGTACATATATAGTAGTGGACCAAACTGCTCGTTTTTCATTTTGATATATGATGATGATGCTTAGCCAATTGTTTTCATGTTCAAGCACGTACCTACATATTGATTTGTGCTGACCTCATCATGCAACTTGGTTTTACATTTAGCGCACTTCATGGTTGTTTTCTTGCCCTTCCTGTATCTCGCTCGAGTTCACATTTGTCGCTTCACCATTCATCTCCACAACACCTCCCGATTCTGCCATTTTAGTCACCTTCTGCAGCTCATCTGTTGGAAGAGAAGTGGACTGCTCCAATTGTTGTTCCTTCTGAACTGGTGGTTTCGGCCTTCGGATGGCTTCTGCTGCTTCAGGCATAGCAACCGGTGGAGGCTGAGGAGGAACCCATGCACGCCGAACTGGTTGTTCATTACTTTGTGTACCATAAGGTCCAGCCTTGATCTCATTTTCATTTTCAATCTCTGTGATTCTGGCATTTTTCCGCTGCCACCAAGGAGTTGTACTTTCACCATCGAATTGATAGGTAACCCCATTGTCTTGTATCTTCAAACCATCTCCATTCACTTGAGACTGAGGGACTTGGCTTGAGCTGCTTTGTGATTGACCAGCTTCCCATGGCTATATGAGAGGGACAAAGAAATGTTTAGATTTCAGGCGAAGCATTTCTCATCAAAGCAAATGCACACAAAAGATACTAAGATTGTGTAGTTGTAGAAATTTTTTTCTATTTTCTTCTTTAAAGTAGATAACATCTATATAATAATGTCAAAGTTAAGTGTATTTTTGAAAAACTTCGTTTTCCATTCCTTATTTCTCTATTCAGAAAATCTTATCAACTAAACATTAAATTCTATTTTCTAATTTCCTTGGGAGTAATTTTCTAGTAAACAAATCTAGTTCTCCACAAGTAAACAACACTTGATCTTTCAAGCATGCAGTTCGCGTTATTCTGACTAAGCAATACTTGAAATATCAACTAAACTGACTCTGTCAAACATGAGCATTCTTGAGTACATTTTTATATATTGCACCAGCAATAGTGATGCTGGAATTTCACATTAAAATATTGAGGTAAAAGAAGTGGGCTAGAATTCTTAAAAGTACGGTATAAATTCACATTTCAAAAGTTCTATACCTCATACAGCCATGTACAAAAATATTGATTTTAGTGATAAAACTATAATACAAAAACAAGGAGGGAAAATTGTTTTATGAAAAACCTCTAAAAAAGCAAACCTTGGTTTTGGGTGCTAATCGAGGATTTGATATCTGCTGATTAGGGTTGGGCGGTTGATCATTGATATCCTGCATAAAGGTCCAGGATGAGAGAGAAATTCCATAAATCATCCTAAGATAAAGAGGCTATATCGATGAAGAAACTGTCAGCAGTACCCTGATGTTTGGTGGCCTCTCACCTCTTTGGACCATAGCCATGATCTGCAGCATAATTATGAAAATGAACAAGCATCGGACGTTTAATCTATTCAAGTCATTGATACTTGATAACTACCTTCAATTCGGCTCCACCAACAATCATGAATCAATTCAGACCACAAAATGCAGTATCACTTAAAGAACATTCTATGTATATTTCATGTGTAAGCATGCATTAAAATATGTGTCTTATCGTTTTGTTACCTCCATGTAAGACTTCGGGTGTGGTGCAACAGAAGGTTCAGCAGGCAAGGGTGGCGAGGAAGATCTCACTATCCATGAAATTGTAAATACATGATATGGAATATAAAACCATTTTGAAAAAAAACAGAACCCAAACTAGAATTTTCAGAAATTACCTGATCGTGAGTCAGAATCTGGCTTCCCATTCATATAAGTTTGCTGCGGAAAACAAATTAATCAGCAAGAAACTTGACATGACTGACCCAAAAATTGGGACAATTTCTAGGGAAGTTAAACCTTCTAGATCATGAACTTTTGTCAATTCAAATCTAATCTCTACTCACCTTAGAATTATTTGCCATTGACAGTGTATAATCTTCTTGATTACCTAAAGAGGTCCTCCCAAGGTTATTAGTTTGCCCTAACAGACAGGAAGAGTATATGTTTAGCAATACATAAAAAAATAGTCACCTTTCCTGAAACAACATTTCCAGGAATATCGTGAGGTATACCAACAAAAGAATCAAGAAATAAGAAGTGCTTGCAAATTTATTCTAGAAACCTTAGAACTCAGGGTCACTCAAGATGGTATGCCAACCACCCATCAACTGCTAAAAATGATCATAAGAAACTTTTGGATGACAATGAAGACAAACTATATCATAAGCAGCACAAAAGAATAAAGAAGACTTCTTTTAGAACTATGGCCAATGTAAAAACATTTGTTCCTACCCTTTTTCTTCTTTCCACATGAAGCTGATCACACCCTTCTATTTTTGTTTTCATTTCATTTTATTTTTAAGTCATAAGAGCTCAAAGCCAATTGTATTATTGGTTCGCAATCAAAACTTCTATCTTCGAGTCATAAATGCAACCAGTTCACAAAAAGTGCAGAAGTTCAGACATGTCTCTATTCTTCAGTTCAGACCAAACTCCACAGGTCTAAGACTGAGTGTTATTAACGGCAAGAGAATAAGGTACTAGAGGCTATGGATCTTGAAACAGTGGAGATTTAGTAAATGAGACTGAGTTCCAAACATAATCAAAATCTTGCTTAGTCAATTAAATGTGAATGCAATGTTTCAGATATATACTCCACAATATCACTATTAAGAACAAATAGGCAAGGCCCCAAGAAGATAACTCAACAATCAATTCACAGAACCTGCTTGCTCAAGGAGAGATTACTGTATTACCTTCCAATTTGTGTATTGCAGTGCTCATTGACTTCATTTCCTGTACTTGCAAGTTCAATATATTCACAAGTTCCTCAAAATATCTCTTCTCTGAAAATGGGAACCCAATACTCAGCAGTTATGAGTACAACATCTTATTAAAGAGTGATCATTCACTGGCTAAAAAAAATATCAATGGCATCATAAGAAAGGTATACATCGCACCTTCATTTTTTGAATTCAACAATTCCTGACTCGCTTTTGCTACATCAGCTGCTGCTGCCGCAGCTGATTTTGCAGCAACTGCTGCCTCTTCTGCTAAACTTGGTCTTGCACCATTTTTCTCTGAAGCTTCCTCTTCTTCTTCAAACACAACCTTGCGTATCCAAGACTTCAATCTAGGCACAATACATTTCTGAACAGGAAAAAAATCATTTATTGTAAAATCAAGCTTAAAATACAAAATCCTTAGAACATAGGGCATAAATTGATGTGCATAATTGGATACAAGAAGGAACGAGATTCAACGAACCAACCATGGAAGTTGCAAATAGATACCAGAGATTACTATATATTGACTAATTTTACTGGACTTGTAGATCAGAGTACACTTCTTGATACCTTAATTAAGACAGCTGTTCCAGCACCTGAAGCTGCTAGTATTCCTACAACATAAACAGCATGATACCAATGAAACCGGGCTCTTGACATAGAGGAACTGGTACCAGAAGGAACCACTGCAGCAGGCTGAAGGGCTTGTGTTTGAGGTGCTGGCTGACTGTTTGGTGTTGATTTCAGTTGTGCCTCAACTGTGTATCACCGTAGAAGTATAAATAAGATCACTGATTAATAGAAAGGAAATTCCTACCAAATCCAAGAACTCCTTTTCCACAGTACAGGCATAAATCTCATAGTACCCCAGTAAATTTTTCAAAAGTAATTACCTGCATTTGTACCACTTGGTTGTGTGCTCGGAGATGGATCCTTCAATTTCCAACAAATATCAGAGACAAGGAGAATTAGGCATCAGCGTTCTTGTGCCTTCATAATAATGAAAGAACAGAACATGAAAAAGAGCAACCAAAGGAAAAGCTGCTTACTGGCACACGGCGGAAAGCTTCATCAATCTCCTCTTTTGTCAAGCCTTTCCTCTCAAGAAAAGAGCGCCTATACATGACTGGGGAACCTCTAACTTTCGGATGAGAAAGAAATTTAACAGCATTCTGAACTTGATCCTCCCTCATAGGTTCTGCATTAACAAAGACAGATGGTGGACTTTGTTTAGGAACCTCTTCCCTCGCATGTTGCTGAATCTCATTTGTTGGTTGTGCCACTGCAGATAAGAGTTTCAAATATTATCACAACAAGCTCAGCTCATATATCTGACCCAAGCTATTTGACACATTCCATAAACATCTCTTAATCCTAGACCAATCAGCTTGACCAAATGTTTTCAAGTTCCCTCTTTGATGCAAGATTCACAAGCCATTGAGTCGATATTTCCGTTCAATCGAGCAGAGAATAAAAAATTTTAACTGTAGCAGCAACGGTTGTTGGTAAGGAATCAGAGCATTTGAGAGTAAGTAGACAATGGAATAAGATTTTAATACTATTAATCAGCATTCATATAAGATTTGCAACACTTGAATTAAAAGCACAGCAATTGAATTTGCATTATTGATCTCTACACTATGACTAAAGCGCAAGGATTCGAATTTAATAAACAATCTAACGTACGACATGAACTATCAATTTGCGTAATTACTACAAGTAAAAGCACACAGATAAAAAAAAATTGGATAAACCTTCTTACGTACGATATAAACCATGGCGAAAACTGAAATACAACTATGGATTAAAAATAAATTTCCAACAAATAAAAAACATTCCGGCGAATAATTGATTATATAACCTAGAACGATAACAGAAACAAAAATCAAATAGAGGAAAATAGCATCCTAAAAGAATGACAGGGAGTTCAAAATCACACCTGAATTTTGACGATTGTCATCGGAGGAACTAGGAGGAGGAGGAGGCGATTCCGTCGCCATGAACTTGCTCCGTTGACTAAAACAAGACACCAAAAAAGTGAGAAAATGAAAATAGAGAAGAAGAGAGGGGAGAGATAAGAGAAGTTGCGGCTTCTGGGGACCTGAGAAGACGATGATGATAAAATGGGGGAGTCAGAGGTGGTTATTGCTCATCCCGAAGCACTCGTTAATTAGCAGCTGTTGATGCTGTCGTTGTTTAGGCGCAGCTCAAAGTCTGTGTAGATAAATAAATAATTAAAAAAAAAAGGAACTTTACATTGATACCCTATAAAACTTGAGCAAATTATAAAACTGGAATTTATCTATATATATATATATATATATATATATTAATTAATTTATTAATTAATATTAGTCCTTAATAATATCACCATCGCTATCAATATTGATATTATATGCATCCAACAAAATATTTCAAAATTTTTAAATGATAAAAAGTTTAAACAACAAATTTATAAAATATTATTATTTTACTTAATTATTGTTGAAAATAAAAAAATAAATTGAAATTAGTATCAATTAATATTAATTTATCACAAATATTTATGAATTATAAAGTATTTCTTTTTTTTAATGCTATTGGAATATTTTTTATAATTAAATTACTGATTAATCAGGATTTATTATTAATCTTTGAAATATTGTGTGATATGCTCTGTACATGATCCTCATTTCATGCTTATGACATATTTTGATAACAGTAAAGAATATTGCACTAAAAATAATAATAAAAAACGAAACTAATGAACCAGAAAAGTGAAATCCAAGAAAAAGATAAAAATCACCTGAACGATTGAAACAGGTATAAGATGATAGAAGCCTTGGAGTAGCAAAGGCAAACCTTGCTGAAGATCTTTCCCAGTGATTGCTCCAATGTCATCGCAGCACAAAATAGGAGGCCAGGGCCGACTTCCAAATTCAATTAGTATCGCAGTCGCCCCGCAATATAAACGATTTTATGGTCCAGAGAAATAACATGTTGCCAGGTGGAAAAGAATTGGGGGGTACGTGTAGCAGTGAAGATATTCAGCAGAATAGAAGGAAGAAAAGAGGAGGCAGCCACGAGAGGAAGGGAGGAACGACCGGGAGAAAACTTTGGGCACCATAATGCAATCATTTAGTTCACTGGTGCTTTTACCTTTCCATTTACAATAGTGACTTCGTTTTATATAGCAACAAGTAACTCATTAGCTTGCCACGAGATGAAGTTGTTGGCAGGATATAAACTAAGAAGCCACTCATCTTCTGGAGCATTTGCATGAAAATGAGTAGAAGAATACATCAACTGAATCGAGTTTATTTACGGTGAATGTTACCCGGGGGCGAGTTATAGTAGTAGTATATTGAAGTGCAGCGATTGTGGGTGATGGTGAATTCATGTTGACAGCAAGCCATGCAATGTGAAGTGCCCAGATTTGAGACTTCCCAACTTACTTTCAAATACTCACAGTAATTTTCACGAATACTTGGAAGATGTAAAGAATGATCAATAATAATAATATTCACTTAGCAAATACTAATAGTAATGTCAGTGAGCATCCTCTAAAGAAGCGAAAGCACCCAATCACCATCTTTTCAATATCAATATCCCATCATTGCTTTATGTTTAAAAAGTCAAACCATTCAATTGTAATACCTAAAAATGCTATTAAAAGAGCAAACATTATTTTAATTTCTTAACATTTAACTTAATAAATTAATTATGAAAAATTTATAATATTTAACTAAAATTTTTTAAAAAATGTAAAATTACTTATTATATTTATAATTTAATTTAATAGAAACATGATTTTATTAAATTATAACTAGATAATACATAATTATTTGTATTCAAAAAAAATTTCATCATTTAACTTTTAAACATTATATATTTGATAAAATTATTAAAAAATTTCTTAAAATTTACTTATTTATCAAAAATTAATTTTAATATTTAACTTCAAAATTACTTATTTAATTTTTTTAAAATATTTAACTAAAATTTTAAAAATATAAATTATGTCAATTATATTTTTTATTGTCTTAAAAGAAACATAATTATATTATTACCAAATAAAAGATAATAATTTACGTCCAAAAAATATTTCATCATTTCAATTTTAGAAACTTATTTTTCTTTAATAAAATTTTTAAAAAATTTTTTAAAATTTAGTTAATTCATTATTGTTGACAAGGTATTTGCATCAATTGTCCCGTGACAGAGGCATGGATCAAGTCACAGTCGAATGTTATGGGTGTTTTTGTGCGTCCTGAATGCACTATAAAATTAGGATATGTGCATTTCTTAACACTAATTGATTTTAAAAGAGTTAGTAGCATTTAAGATCCTACAAGTAGTATCAAAGCTAAGGACAAGGGTTTGATTGAGAACAATTGCTGAGGGAGAGATTGTTAGCAAGGTGTTTGCATCAATTGTTCTGTGACAGAGGCATGAGCCAAGTCACATTTGAATGTCATGGGTGTTTGTGTGTGCTGAATGCGCTATAAGACTATAATATGCATATTTCATAACACCAATTGATTTTAGGAGAGTTGATAGCGCCTGAAGACCTACAATTACATTCATTTTTTATTTTTCATTATATTAATTTTTTATATAAAAATTTAATAACATGAAAAAGTTTAATGACTTCTATGAAATTAAATTAATGTTCATATGATATTTATGTGAAGATCTAGAATATTTCAAAAATATTATTTCATTAATTCTCATGTAAGTACAATTTCATTAAAATTCTTTTCAATAATATCCTATAAAATAAAATTAAAATTTAATAATTAAAAAAATTAAAAATTGATAATTATTTTGAAAAAATTAGTAAAATTTTGTAAACTAGATTATACTTAATGTAATCATATCTATCATAAATAAATAATTAAAAAATAGATATTAAATATCAAATATCATCATATCAATCTTAATTATTTCTTGAAATTTTGTTACGTTAGTAATTTTATATCATAAAGTTGATAGTTTTATTGAGCTCTCAAATTATTATGATTTATTTTATAGAGATCCTCAAGTTTTATTATATTATATTAAACCCCTTAAACTTTTATTTAATTTTACATATTGAACTTGTAAACTATCATATTCTCTTTTATTAAACACTTAAACAGTCATATTTGCTTTTATTTAGCCTCTAAACCTTTTATTGCATTGCATTAAGTTTCTAATATTAAGAATTAATTGAGTTATAACTAAACAATTGTATAGGACTTAATGCAATAAAATAAAAGTTTAGGGGTTAACAGTAAATTGCAACACTTCAAAGGCTTAAAAATGCATTTCCTATTCCGTTATATACCGGTGGTAGCATTTCCGTTAATGAAGTTTATATGTGTGATGTAAGCAATAGCCTAGGGTGCAATTTACACCGTCAGTTATATTTAGATGAAATTTATGGTTATATAAAATATTTATTATATTGTGGATTGTAAGTAAATTTATTTATATCCTGAAAATGCATTTAAAATTAAAATTTTAATATTTAAATTTAATCCACACATATATATAATGAAATGAAGTAATTCAATATTTCACAAATTATTTCAATTTTTTTAATAATTAAATAATAAAATTTTTTATAAATTTTTTGAATTTTTGAATTTTTTTCATACACCTCTCTTAAATAATTAATCAAAATATTAATTTTATTAAATAATTAATTATAGAAAAAATAATCACTATCTAACCATTAATTTTTTATGAAACAAAATTTATAATTTGTCCTAAAAAAAATAAAACTATTTAAAACACGTAATTTTAAAATTTGTAAGATTAGATATGGAAACGATGCCAATTATCTTCTACATATTTTTGAATATTTACGCAATTATTATTGTGGGGGATGGTAGTTGAAACCATGTGTAAAGTAGGCAGAATGCTTAGCGACCAGCCAAAGAATAAAACAGTGGCCGGAGAAAGTGGCAGCATTTGCTTTGTATGCATTACCCACTTCTTCTTTTACCCTCCTCATTTGTTCATGTTTATCATTACGAATTGCAATAATAAAAGGTTCATTTTATTTTAAATATCCTAAAATCCCTTGAAAATTTTAATGATAATCTCGGCTTTTTATGTTTAACTGATTTAAAATTTAATAAACTTGCTTCTATAAATTACTTGATTCATGATTCATAATATATATTATAATATAATATAATCATGTGATATTATATAATCATAATTATATTATAATATCTATATGAAAATTATAAATAAAATAAAATATAATTGATGTATTGCTTTAAATTATATAAAAATCAATTTTGATTATAAAAATCAATCGGTTTACATCTTAATTTTGAAGTTTTTTTTATTTTTAATTTTTAATTTAAATGTCTAATTTTCCTAGTATGGAGTTCGGATATTTGAATCTTTCTTTTGATGTTTGGATGTCTGGATATTCATTTCAAATCATGATAATTGACTTTACAAATAATTATTGTTATTATATTAACAATTATTTATTTATTTATTAATAAAATTATTATAATATAATAATAATAGAAAAATAAATATAATAGTAAATACATTAAAAATATATTAATAAGTACTGATAAATATATTATAATATATTTTTTATTAGTTAAATATTATACTTTTAATTAAACTATATTGACATGAATTGAAAATCTTATATTGAGATAGATAAAAACATGTTATAAAAGATATTAAGAATAAGTTAGAATTGGATCAAATTTCATAATCATGTAATATTTTGATAATCAATTCAGCAAAAGAGTTAAATCCGTCGGTATAAATCAATAGATTTAATTAATAAGAAATCATGATTAATTGACAAGTTAATTAAAGTATATGATAATTTTAAAAAACAATATGTATACTTATTAATTTAATTAATAAAATATGATAATTTTAAAAAACAATATGTATACTTATTAATTTAATTAATAAAACGTAGAAGCATGCTATGAATGTAATGGGGTGTTTCTACCATAATTAAATTGATTTTAATTAATTAAAATAATTAAATAAATTAATTTTATATTAATTACTTTATTATTTTTATTAATTAAAAGATATTTAATATTTGAGCCATTTATTAATTTAATAGGTTTAAATTATGAATTTGGGTCATTAATTAATTTAATAGGCTAGTGTTAGTTGATTTAAGATTAAATAATTTATTTTATATTAATTTATTTAATATTTTATTAATTAAATATTGCTTAGTAAATTAAGCCATTAGTTGGATTAATGGGCTTAATTTCCTAGAAAAACGTGATAAAACAGTTACCACGTTGATAATGGAGAAAGTGCAGGAAATGTATACGTGACAGTTATCAATATTTGGAACAACAGTTATGCACGAAGATAAATAGCAAGTGAGGGCAATCAGGAAGGACAATGGTCAACCATCAAAAACACTCTGAAGCAATTTTCTTTCTAGTTTTAATTTCTTTAACCATTACTTATCTCTTTTCATTTTAAATAGTATTTCTTTTAATTTATAGCTCATTATTTTCATATTACGTTTTTGTTTAGCATTATTTTTTTGAGCTTAATTCTCAATTACAAGCAAATCGAAGATCCACAATTATTTTGATCAAGAAGTCAGAAGGCACACACAGTTTGAGAATACTAAAATTCTCTGGCACGCTCGCAATACAAAAATATCATGAACATATTTTTGGCACGTCCAGTGGAACCTATTGAGGTGCCTGCAAGAACCAGAAATAATTTGGAAAAGGAAATTGAGTCTGAGTCTCAGGACTGGGAGTGCCCGCTGCCGCAACAGGGGTTTCAGCTTTAATAGAACAAACTCAGCAAGGGGAACTTCCCCAAAAGGTAGAAGTAGAGAAAACTGCACAGGCCTCTCCAATGGTCGTGCTTTCCCCAAGAAGTGAGTTATTTTACACTAGGCTAATGGTTATTATAAGGAGTTCTATGGAGGAAACCTTTGGGAAACTAGCCTAAGGAATTGCCGCTTCTGTGGGCGATGCTAATAAAGATCTGACTAAGTCAACTGTGGATGCAACGAAGACTATGGAAACTACCAACAAGGTAATTGCTGTAGCAAAGGTAGAAGAGGCCGAATCGTCGAGAGCAAACAAGTATCTAAAGAACTCGGAGGGCATGGGGAAGTCCCTTATATTAGTGTTAGTGTTAGGGAAACATATCAACCACCCCGTAAGAGGGAGGAAATCCACATTACCCCAAGAGGTAATCCTTCTAGAGGCCGCCAAACTATAAGCAGGAGTCCCAACCATAATCAGTTCCAAGGACATACTAATCCTATGTCTCATCTTATCCATTATGATGATTATATTCAGAGCCCGGGGGGCAATGTAGGGGGAAGGCCATTTCCTTCGCCATAGCCTATGCCTCTTAATGTTGACACCGTAAGGGAAGTGGTGCAGGAACTATACGGATCAGGTCTGCGATAAATAGGACATCCAGAGTTTCATAAACCATATCCTAATTTTGTTGATAACGAAAATTCTTACCCTAGGGGTTATAGAATTTCTGATTTCTCTTTATTTACAGGAGAGGATAGGCAATCGACTGTTGAGCATATTGCTAGATTTACCATTCAGTGTGATGAACTGGTAAGTTATGAAAATTTTAACTTGTTTAAGTTACGTCTGTTTCCTAACTCTTTGACAGGGGCAGCTTTTACGTGGTTCTCAACTTTGCCCAGGAATTCCATATGTACGTGGTAGGAAATGGAAAGATAGTTTCATACTTAGTTCTTTAGAACTGAGCCAGAAGTTTATGTAGCAGAGTTATCTAGGCTGACACAAAGACCAGGGGAATCTGCCGATTATTTCATTGCAAGGTTCAAAAAACTAAGAAACTGGTGCAAGATTTTTCTGCCAGAAACAGAGTTTGTGAAAATGGCTCAGCGTGGGCTTGACATTGAGTTGAGAAAGAAATTCCAGGGAATGGAATTTCATGATTTTTATGAAATGGCAGCCAAGGTGTCAGAATATGAGGAGTTG
>CANYBF010992076.1:0-14153 GCA_948192965.1 Dalechampia spathulata | reverse complement strand
CACTACATGTATTGGAGATGCATTTTATGAAGTTCTCTATGATGATATTATTGATTGCGATGTTTGATGTAAAATACTTGGAATGGCTTGATGTGTTGTGAGCTATACATGTGTGCTTGCTTATGTTTTTCTAGCACCACTAAGTTTTATACTCAGCGTTTATCATTGGATGAACGTAGGTACTGGGCCTTCGGGAGAGCGAGCCGAGAAGTGATAGAGGTCGTCAGCAGAGAAGGATTATTCTCGAAGTGGTACTAGACCTTAGAGACATACTCTGACTCATTTTTGTTAGTGTAGTTTGTATTAATCATAGAGGCAGTCGTCAGTACTGTATTTGGGTGGTGTTATGTAATTATTAAGAACCATGTTGTATGGATTGACTCATGTATCTATGATATATATATATATAGTTGTTTATCTTTCCGAATCACATGAATGTATGACTGAATATAAATCCAGGGTACGACATGTTTAATAAATGACTGTCACGCTACTATTATATTACCACCACTAAATACAGGGACGCATACCCATATGAACTTTAATAGGCTATAGGGACGATGTATCCCTCATGGTGTGAGTGGTGGTTTTCTTTAGGAAGGATCGATACTCATGCTACGGGAGCATGTTAACCTAGGTATGGGTTGGGTGTGATAGAAAAATAAAGGATGTGAAAATTAATGAAATGATTATGAAGTGGATTTCAGTATATTGAACCATATATATATATATAATGGAAAGAAAATCCAATACAATATGCACATATTAAGACAATGATATGACGTGAAATGATACATGAAAATACGAGGGAGAATGCGTAATATGAATGTATTCTCATAAATAAGCATTTTTCATGGATATAATATGTTGATACAATAATTGGTATGATGTTTTACACTCATGCAAATAAATGCTAAAATAACATGGATACCATAATATTCATATTTATAATTATAATTATAATAATTTGACATTGTTAATAATGAAAATGACTTTGATGGTAATAATAATGATATTGAAAATGATATTAATGATATAGAGCATAACTGCGAATAACTAATGAATAATGAAATGTTAATAATGGATATTGATAAGAATAATTAATAAAGATAAAAATGGCATACGATAAATATTGAATGATGTATTAAATAATGCATTGTCGATAATTGATATTATGTTTAACTGTTAATATTATATCATGAATATGTTCATAAAATTGTTTATGATGTTATTTGATTATTATATTTACATTAAATGATATACTAGCACTATTGAGTTTTATACTTAACGTTTGTCAATTAATAAATATATGAACAAGTAAAGCTGGGGAGCAAGAACGTTAGTGACAATAGCTGGACATTTCAAATAAGCTATTGGTAAATGGTTTGGATTTTTTTAGACTTCTATTTCTGCAGTAATTGTGCAACTACTAAAATAAATACTTGGCATTAATTAAAATTATGATTGACGGTATTTTTAAATAATTGACAGTATTATTAACTATGACGATAATGTCTTATGACAATCCTTAAACATGTATAATAATAAAGTATGTTAATAATAAGGTGATGTTTTAAATTATGATAGTATGATAATACTTGGGAATGATAATGGATCGGATATAATTGAGGGATTGTATGCATGCTATAAATAGTTTTTGAATATAAAAAAGAAATTTTCCGCACTTAATCATAAATGTATGGAATCTTTTGTAGGATGATTATTGATTTTCTTAAGTAAAGAATTAGTAATCATACTATAGGAACATGTTACACAGCCGAAAGACGTTACATGTTTACTTATACATTTAGATGATTAATGAATAATTAAACATATTGTTGATCTAAATAATTGAGAAAATTAATAACTAATATTTAACCACTTTTGATCCTAAAGAATGATACTCTTAAACTATACTCATGGTTCGTACTCTTATGATGATGTGACGTGAGTTCAAACTAAAGAATTATAAATTTAAAGCTTATTAAATTCACATACATTTAAATAACATCAACTCATACACCAACACATTAACTAATAAATTCTTTTTATAAATTATTTTAAAATAATATTTAATATTTTAATTAAAGTAAAACATAATTTTCTTCTTTTAGATGTTGAATAACATAATATTTACGTTAAATTTTTAGATATTTAAGTAGTCTTTCATGAATAACTATTCTCACCAGTTTATAGAATTTAAATATTTTATTATTTTAAATTAAATAATTTTTCAAAACATTAAGTTTAACAATTTATGAGTAATACTTAATATATAATAAAGTCTTTCACGAAAGAATACTATTATTTAACTTATTTGAAAATTGCGAGTTCCTCATATATATGGGTCTCCAAAAAACCTAATTGAGCCGCAGATCAAATCAAAACTAATGAAAAAACTGAAATTGATTGATTTAAATTTTTATTTATTTATGATTTTTTTATTTCAATTCAATTTTTTATTTGAAAAAATGGAATTTATTATAATTAGCCATGGCCTTTAGCTCACATGGATATCATCTCGAAATGTTTGAATCCTATTGAGATTTTGAAGGTTGTGTTTTTTGCTACATGTTTATATTTCATTCATGTATATAAGGTATAAAAGTAGGTTGAATCGTTTCCGTTTCCTAGTTATATATAAATTTTTTATATTTTTTTCGCATACGTACATACATATATAATGTCCAGCTTGTATGTATAATACTAAGAAGTTCTTTCAAGTAATAATTGAAAATAATAGGTATTAATCTACCTATTTTCATGATTAATCAATATATAATAATATGAATTTAAGATTAATATTTAGAAAATCAATTGCCACAAGAATCCTCCTCGGAAAGAAAATGTGGCCAAGACTAACCTAAAGCGGCAGTGGCGGTGAGTATGTAGCGGACAATACGAAGTCAGCACAATCCGAAAAGCATTCAAAATTAGAAATTAATTAATTCAACAAAAGAAATCGTTTCCAATCGCAACAAAACAAGTACCAAAATTTTAGGGAGTTGCATTGTTTAATAAGTCAAGCCGGCCAAGCTGTAATTATTATTATTGTTTTGTTTTTGTCATTATAAATGTGATCCTACTTATTCCTATGCTTTATGGTCAAATTCTTTTAATTATGTATATGTATTTTAAATTTCTCTTCAAACTTGTTTAGTTCGTTGGTAGATTAAGATTTTTAAAAAAACTTGTTCCATGGTCAATTTATTTTATTAATTAGCATTTATTTTTTGAGTGTTATACTATCATGTTGCCCTCAAATATGAGACTATAATAATAATAATTGAAAAACATGGTTGATCTTGTTGTTGACAAAATTGTTCAATGGAAATATATTTTATTTAAAAGAAATAAAATATAACATAATAATAATAAGTCTTATTCGTTGCTTTCTTCGACTTGTACCAAAACGAGACTTTCATCGGAAGACTTGGCATCAACTGCATGGAAAAGGAAATAAACTATTTTTAAAATGAAGTTGAGAGAGGTTAGCATATACAAACCAGATGTCCAATTTACATGTTGGAAGATTACATTTAATCGAAAAAATAAAAATAAATCTAAAGTTATAACTTACAATAACTATCACCTGTACCTAAACAAGAAATGAATAAGAGTCCAAGTTCATGAATGATTGGCAATTTTAATTGACATTGAAATTTTATCTACAGCCGCAATTGGCCGGGGAAAGAGAGAGAGAGAGAGAGAGCAAAGCCACCCGACCAGTCATTCTCATGCAATCATTTTATCCTCCCTCCATCCATCTAAAGATATGGTGAAAGATCACATTATATATATTTTTTATTTTTTATTTATCATTAATCTATAATTTATTTTTAAAAATACTAATCTAATTTAATCATTTAACCTTTTAATATTAAAAGATATTATCGATCATTTAACATCTTTTCCCCTGTGATGTTTGGAAAGCAGGATTCCATCTTCATACAAGACAGTTTAGAAAATAAATTCAGAATTTCTATAATTTCTTATATTATATAATTAATATGTTGTTATGCCTTTTAAAAAATAAAAAATATCTTTACTACAATTATTTATTTTTGAAAAATAAATAATCCTTACAAGAACTAAATTCTGTAAACTTATTTGTTTACCACTCGGGTTTTCTTTTGTCTGTTGGACGTACAACATCAGATATCTTTACATTTCCTCCATCATCATCATATCCATTTTAAGATTCCACTATTCTTTTTTACTTCTATTGAAAGATCATTTCACTTAGTATGTAGTTTTCTTTTTAATTTTTCAGGTGAGGGTTAACTTTCTTTGTCTTTTTTGGGGGGAAATCTTTCTTGTTTGACAATCTAAAGTTAAAATGATGATTCTATTGAAACTCATACATTGCAATAACAACAAACAAATAGATTAGATTCTCTATTTCGAACTTATAAACTCAATTTTATGAATAATTATAACAAATATCATATTTCAAATTTAAATTTTTGTTAGATTTGAATAGTTAAATTATAATTATGTCCCTACTTTCATATTTTATTATTATTTTATTTCTTTTTTCCTTCCTCTTTTTCCCCAATGTTTTTTTTTTCTTTTTTCTTCTCTATCTTCTTGTAAAAATATTTTTTTGATTGAAAATTAAGTTATACCACTATTCATCATCAATTTACCACTATTGTTTGTTAACATCAGCATTATCACTGTATCTTTTTGTTCTTCCTTTTCTTTCATTTGTTTTTTAATGGTATTGATTTATTATTTATTTTTTAGTTTTTTTATTTTTTATTTTTATTAGTAATGTTATTGATTCATCATTTATTTTTTTGGTTTTTTTAAATGTATTATTTTTATGAGCAAAATTATTGATTGATCATATTCATTTTTTCAATTAGATCTTTTTTTTGACAAGATTTAAGTAATTTTTATGTATATGAGTAGATATGATACATATGATATGTACAAGTAAATATGAGTAGATACAAGTAAATAAGTATAGATTTATGTATATAACATTATATGATGATTAAAAGTTAGCATAAAGTTTTGAGTCAAAGTTGACATTTTTTTTATATTTTACGTATATATAAAACCATATTTATTTTGATGATTTTATTGTTGTTGCTATTCTTTTATTATTATATTATATGATATAAATGATAGATAAGATTATCTACGAATATACAACTATATAGTAGATAAATTTATTTATCAATATATATCATATTTTGATAATTTTATTATTTTTACTATTATTTTGGTTATTGTATTATATATATTTTGATATATAAGTTTATTTACCAATATATTCCATATGATAGACAACTTTATCTACCATATATATCATTTTTTATGATTTTATGATTTTATTGTTAATTTTGTTATTGTATTATATGGTAGATTTTAGTAGATATATTTAACTACCACTGTATCATATGGTAAATAAGCTTATCTACTATATATACCATTTTTGATTATTTTATTATTTTATTTGTTACTTTTATTATTGAATTATATGATATATTTTGATAGATAAACTTATCCACCATAAAAAAAATGGAAGAAAATTTATTTACTTATGTAAAAGCAACTAATATTTTATTCATTTATATTTATATATATCTACAACCTACGTGTGTCCTATTAGTGTCTTGTATGTGTAGTACTATACAAAATTGTAATAACAAAATTATTTATTAGCAATCTTTTCTTAGTAATCAAAGCTTTTAAGAAAGACTTGAGCCTAACATAAATAATCTATGAAGTGTATGAGTGAAGTTTTTTAAATGTAAATAAGAAACGATGTTTGTACTCTCCACCAATTAAACAACCAATCAAACCAAAACAACCATCTAAGACTTCCAATTGACAACTCTTTCTTCTTTGTACAATAATTTCCAAGTTATGTTGCAAATAGAAGCTTCTTCTTCATCTTTTATTTTTTATTATGTATTTGTTTCACATCTCACTAAGATCCCCTTCAAGATAGAGCTGTCAAAAGGTAAGAGATCAATATTGGACAAGTGCTTAAGAAACAAAATTCTATTAATAAATTTTATGAAAAGGTATGGTAATTGGTAAAAAGATGGAACATGAACAGTTCAAATAATTCCATTTGATATTTAATCTCTAATAAGGTGATAATCAAATTTTAAGTGTTTTATTCATTCATGGAAAACTAGATTAGTGATAATATGTTCAATAGTTTGGTTGTCAAAATGAACTATGATCAAAGTCTAAATAGGAATATCAAAGTTAGTAAGAAGGTAACTAATGCATTTTAATTAACAAGTCATGGTCCTCATACTTCTCCATTTAACTTCTGCTAAATATTTGTTAATAATGGATTGTCTTTTGACTTTCCAAGAGATTAATGACTTTCCAAAGAAAAATACAGAAGATAATAGTGGATCATTTCATGATTAGACAAGATACCCAATCGAAATCACAAAAAGCTCATAAATTATTTTGTAAGAAAAATAGTTGCCTAGATGCAATACATTTCAATTACTTCAATATAATAACTACAATATCCTAAATGTGGTTTTCTAGGGGCTTCCATGAACTGACTAAGTTTATCGTAACCAGACAAATGTCCAATTTAGTTAAGCCTTAATATAATAACTTTTCAATCAAACAATGATATTCCTTTGGATTCTGTAAATGTATGCCTACTCATTATCAAGTTTTATTCCCTTAACCATAGGAAATTAAACTACTTTACTATTTTATAGACATATATCCTTAATGATGTCCCTAATGTATTTTTATTGGCTAAAAAACATTCATGTATCTAAACTAGTTAGTTTGAGCTCAAGGAAGTATTTGGTATACTTAAGATCCTTGACGATAAATTTAGCATGTAAAAAATTATTAATTTCCTTTATATTATCCTTATTATCCCTTAAAATCAACAAATCATCAATATATATTATAATAATGATAAAATATTATCATGGTCTTATGCATTTAATAAATAAACAATGATATGATGAGGATTGTTTGAACCTAACACCTTTCAATGTTTTAGTAAGCTCCTTGTTCCACTGATGACCTACTTATTTCAAAATATATAAACTTTTTATCAATTTGCACACCTTCCTTGTAGCTACCTTCTTATATCCTTCTGGTAAGGTGAGATAAACATCTTCCTTTAGGTGATCATAAAGGTAAGCATTATTTATGCCCAATCGATGCATTAGCTAATTGAATTGAACTACCATAGGAAGGAAAAGTTTGATAATAACCAATTTTTAGTAACTAGAGAAAAATTATTATTGTAGTCAATTCCTAATTTTTAGTCATACCCTTATACTATAAGTTGAACTTTTTATTTATTAATTAATTCATTTTCTTTATATTTAACCCAATACACCTACTTTAATTGAATAACCTTTTTTCCTTTTATCAAAGTTATCAATTGTCATGTATTTCTCCTTTCCAATGTTTCTAACTCTTCATGCATTGATTTATTTTAGTGATTGTCTTTTTTAATCATCGATATAATGAATTCATGTATTGAAAATACATTTATCATAAAACATATACAGTCATTACTGAAAGAAGAAAAATTTAATGGGTGATACTTGGAATGATGGATGTAATATTTCCTTGAGATATTGAAGATGGAGTATTATGTCTAATATGAGTAAAAAAATCTTATAACCAAGCTGAGCAGGTGCTATTTCTTGCACTTATTCTAATAATGAGTTCTTATAGTGTATGTGGATTTTTTAGATTAAGAGAGTTTGGTAGTTCATCTTTTGTTTTGAGAGACACTAGTATTGGATTTTCTATTGATACAACTTTGATAAGAGTATTTTGATCTAAAAATTAAATAGGTATGATAGTATAATTATGATTTAGCTAGTCCCTTTGGCTATAAGATGGAAAAACCTTTTCATGAAGACATCATCTCTTAAGAATGTTATCTTTTCAGTATGCAAATTGAAAATTTTATATGCTTTATGTCATAATGCATATCTAATAAAAATACATTTATGTGCTCTTATCAAACTTTTGTTTATAAGGATTTATATTACTTACATAACAAAAATAACCAAAAACCTTTACCAAATCATAATTTGGTTTTTATTTGAAAAGCCTTTCATATGGCATCTCTAAATCTAAAATTTTTGTAGACATTCTTTTAATCAAAAAAGTGGTTGTCAAAATACTTCCCCCTTAAACTATTTTAGAACCAAGAAGCAAACATTAATGCCCTTGTAACTTGCAAAAGATGTTTATGCTTACACTCTATCACTCCATTTTGTTGAGGTGTATAAGGACATGTTTTTTTTTTATGTAAAATACTATTTGCTTATATAAATTCTTAAAAAAAATTGATTCATAAATTTTATCCAATTATCTATATGAATTGGCTTAATAGTATTTTGAAATTAGTTTTGAATTATTCAAATAAAATCTTTAAAAATGCTACAAACTTTTATTTTCTCAAAAAGAAAATAAGTCCAGGTGACTATCTAAAAGAAAATAAGAGAAATACTATCTAAAATCTAAGAAGTCACCATGGAATCTATCTTCTTCGATTTCTTGTAAGTAGGTGAGCTATCTAATGGTTCCAAATGTGTTCCATTCATAAAATCAAACTTATCCTTGGCTCATAAAAATAAGTTATAACATAATTCCAACAAAGATAATTTCTGTCATTATGAATTAGAAACCAAGATTATACCAAGATAATTTGAGTTTTAGAGAAAGAAGGTATCTTTAATTTTTGCTTTAATAATCATTCCTAAGGTTATTAATGCTAATGACTATAGATGGTTACCCTATATTAGAATTGATCACAGCTTTGAAAACTTCTACCATATTCTTATATGATTAGCATAGATTGTTCTTTCATACCAAGAAAAAATGGTAAAAAATAATTTATTATAGCAAAATAACTAATAGTTTATTTATTTTCATTTGTATATATACAACATATGTGTGTCTTATGAATTTCTTCTATGTATTGTACTATACAAAATTGTTATAATGACATTATTTGTTAATGATCTTATCTTAATAATTAGGCTTTAAGAAAGACATGAGCCCAATATAAATAACCTATGAAGAGTATGAGTGAATTATTTTAGATGTAAACAAGTAATGATGCCATTATTCTCCATCAATTAAATAATCAATCAAACTAAAGCAACCATTTAAGACCTCTATTAACAACTCCTTATTCTATAGCAAATGGAAACTTCCTCTTCATCTTTCATTTTCTATCTTATATCTACTTCACATCTCACATACCATGTATACCAATTAGTAGATATATCCACCACATATACTTATCATATATATATTATAAAGTATATATGATATATATATATATCATGTATCATAAGGTATATATGATATATATATATATATATATATACATATTTATTTATTTATTTATTTACTACAACTAATAAATTTCATAATATTTATAAAATATTAAAATTTTTAAGAGATTAAATGCAAAAATGTAAGGAAATAATAAATAAAATTTCAAAAAACATATTTTTTTATTTAAAATCTTTTTTATTTATGAGTATTTTTTAAAGTTTGATATTTTATGTATTTATTTGTTTATTTATTTTATATTTTTAAAATTATGATTATCATATTCTAGTAATTGATGACAATAATCCTATTCTGATAACTAGTGACAATGGCCTATAACCAATAATGGTGAAGATGGTGGCGGTATGTCAATGTTATATGATCCTTTTTAAGAAAATTACAAAATTTTTTAAGTATGATTTTTCACTTGTTAAGGATAATGTTGGAATATTAATTTTAACTTTAACCAAATTCGATAGATTTAAAAAATTAAATATTTTTTAAATATTTTTCTATAATTATTTTTCCAAATATGATATTCAATAAATTATTCCAAATTTTATTATTAGATACAATAAAGTTCATTAATTTAATAACATAAAACAAGAATCTATCAAATTATTTCAAAAATCTTCATAAATAAGCATTCTTCAAACAACCATATATTGTTATGGAATTTGAATGGAATAATTTTATTAAATCTTTAAACTTCAACCAAATATTCCATGATTCATATATATGATGTACAAGGATGATTTGAAGCTATTATAAGTCAAAATAATAATAAACCATACTACCAATTGAAAAAATAATTAAAGTTTGCAGACTTAAATGATTGAAAAACTAACTCTTTTAGAAGATCAATAAAAAAACTTATAAAATATTAAAACATAAAACTTGTAATATGCAAGACAAATAAAAACTTACCAAATATAAGATGAAAAAGAAGACATTGGTAGAAAATATGTTTTTTCATTATTAAAATTAAAACTAATAAAGTTCATAAAAGAAAGAGAATGAATGATTAATAAGCTAATGAAAAATGATAGTGGTAAGGAGAGAAAATTAAAGAGATGGAGAAGAAATGAAAGAAGAAATAGATGATTAGATTTTATCTAAGGAAATGTCACATTCACAAACGTAGCATATTATGTTGATTATATATTGATATTCATAATTGATATGAGTTCTAATATCGATATGATAATAATTGGTGAAATTATTGAATAGTGAATAATGTGGTAACGAGATGGGTGTAATGTCTAGATTAATATTCGGTATGTACGGATATTATTTTTATACATTTTATGTATATAGATTTTAAAGAATATTTAATATATATATAGACGTGTACTTGATTAAGAAATTTGTTTACGCATATGAGTGTACATGTAATTGTATGTGAATATGTACGTGTATATGTGAGTTTATGTGTATTATTTTAAATGATGATTAAAATGTATGTATATAAAAAATAGAAGTTAAAATAATATTAAGTATGTATAATGATGCATATGAATTATGATAATGTGTTGTGTATGTACATTTATGTATATACATTTGCGTATATCCCATTATTACATGTTAATATAAGTGGAATTGTAAGCTTGTGATAGTGGGTGTATATGTATGTATTGCATATGTATATATGCTTAAGGATATGTATTATAATGCATGTATATTATGTTAATGGAAGGTGAGTGGAGGATATAGAATATATTATATAAATATAATGTTAGTGGAGTGTGAGGATTCAATAGAGTGTGGGTGTGTACATGGTAGGCGGTGGAACTCACTCCATTTAATTAAAAGGGACTTAGGAAGGAAGGAATCCATTTCCTTTTTTTCCCTCCATTCTTACCGTAACAATCATCCCTTTTTCTTCTTCTCCTTGTCTTCACTGAAACACTTATTTCCCTTCTCCTTTCCATTTCTTTAACCAATCCTTCCTTGGATGAACTTGCATATGGGTTTTACGGTGTAAGCTAAGCCTTAGGAAGATTAAATGAGGTAGGCATGTAAAGATGGTTGAAGAACGATAGAGGTATTACGGTGGGAGGCTGTGGCACGAGTTTAGATACATTTTTCCTCCTTTAATTGTAGCTATACAATCTTCTAACCATAGGGTGAGTTAAAGGTTCAAAGTAGAAATTTATTTAGGTGAGTTCATGATTAAGTGAGTGGGTGCAAATCCTTTTGCTTTCTCGGTGTTTCAAAAACAAAGATGTTACCGCCGAGTGATTCACTTAGTTATTTACTTTATGGAACTATTATAAAGTTGTTTATATTGGAAGTGAGTTGTAGCTTCTATGTTGGTACTTTATGTATTGAAATACTTCAGATGTGTATGCATGTGTAATGTGCATGTCGTGATGTTTTGGGTAGGTATATATGAATAAATTGTATGTTGTATTCTATAGGCATCCTATATGTTGAATTGGTACATGAATCCGTATAGTAATTATTTAAGAATAAAAGTGAACTAAGTTGCTATGAGTAAGGTAGATTGTATGTTTTAATGTATGATTTTGTATATGCTTGTTTTAGAATGGTAGGTTATGGCATGTGTTGTTTAAACTACTTAAACCATATTTTGTTTGTTTAAGGAATGGAATAGAGCTTGCGGCAATTTGTTGATTAAGAGACTAAATATTTGAATTTTTTAGCATGTGATATGTCTTTGGAAAGCTTGTTAAACCTACTTTATTATGGTTCTAAATTTTTCCTTTTTTGACACCATTTGCATATCCAAAAGGCACTCGGAAGGTAAGTTGTTCCATTAGAAACAACAATGATATATAATGCAGTAGTCGGTTTAAATGTTTATTTTGCCTGCCTTAATGAGTGATTTGGTGGGTTTATAATATATTGTTTGAAAGCTATATAAACCTACTTTCCAATGGTATAAAAATTACTTTATTTCGAAATGAATTGTTTAATCAAAATGAATGAGAAATACAGATTGTTCCTATGATAGATGTAAAATGTGATAATATGATATCTTAATTTTTGTGTGTGGGTTGAGTATCTTAATGAATAATTTTATGGGAATATTATATATTAAGTTAAAGCGTACTAAACCTATTTTCTAAAAATAAAAAGATTATTTAATTTGGAATTTAAATGGTTCATGAAAAATGAATTTAAAAGAGACTATTTCTTAAAGGATTAAAAGAAAATATTTTCTAAATAAACTTCCAAATTAATTATTTTAAATTAACTATCTTAATAAACAAATTAATATACATATAATATATCATTATAAAGCTTTTTAAATCTACTTTACTACAGTATTAAATTTATTTTAATTCAATGAGATTTTTATTTAATAATAAAGGAAAACAATAAATTGTTTTTTTTGGAATTTATTAAAAACTAGTTTTATACAATATTTTAAAGTAACAAGTGTATTATTTATTTAAATGAATGGATTTCTATATGTATGATATACCATTTGAAAGCTTATTAAATCTAGTTTTCAATAACATAAAGATTATGTTATTTTAATATCGTATATTTCATATTTTAGCTTGTGTAACCCGATAGCTAATATAGCTAATATGAATAGTGATTACATTTTAAATGCTATTATGATTTCCTTATCTAATACTATGTTTTAGTATATAAATGGACTTGGTATATGTGAATGATTGTTATACAGAGGAGTATATATATATATATATATATGTCCTGAAAAGTGATTACAAAGGTGTGAATTATGAATAATTAATGATTTCATTCAATCTCTTTTTATTAAATATGAGCATCATATTGTGATTTAGGTGATTCTGAGGATAATCAACACGTGCCACCAGACAGGTTAGACAAAGGGAAAGTGATTGCAGGTTTGTGCTAGTATTTCTCAATCATTAAATGACTTATAAAGGAACGTTATTTAGAATATAATGCAATATCATTAAATAATTTTCCATAACATTATATTATATGCATTCATTATTCCATAACATTATATTATATGCTCATCCTTGTGAAGTTAAAATCTTAATTAAAATTTGAAATAATTACAAATAATTGTAAATGACTTCTTATTGATATTCCATATTATATGTGTGCTTATTCTTGTATTTCTATTAGTAAATTTTCTCATTCTTATTTTTATTGGTGTTATGCAAAGATCTTTGATGCAATATTGATCGCAAGCTTTTCATTTGTTTTAAGAATTATTCATTGAAACTATTTTGGAAATGTTGCAAATAGAAATTAGATTAAAACCAAATCAAACGTATAAATTTGTAGAAGAATAACTTAAGTTTAATGAGTTTTAAATGAGGTTTTAAAATTTAGAATGGTGGCACAACTAACATTCAAATTAATAAAAATCATGAAAAATATGATTTTAGAATTTTGTATTTTCAGTGTAAGGTTTGCTACAAAATTTAAATTAAAGTGGCTCAAAATATGTTAAAAAGCTAATAAAAGATTTACAACGTTTATAAAGATCTCAAGTTTGAATTCTACAACATAAAACAATTAGAATACCCTCAAAATTAGTTATTTGGTTTATTTACGTATTTGATAAGTATTTTTCTTAATTATGAAAGTTTCATTTGTTTAGAAATTTTATTTCTATTATTTAGGGTAATTAAGGAGAATTAAATTTCCTTGATAAGGTAAACAATTAGATGTTATTATCTTATTAATTTTTCTTATTAAATTAGAATAGGAAGTTTAGCTTTATTATTATTATTATTATTATTATTATTATTATTATTATTATTATTATTATTATTATTATTATTATTATTATTATTATTTTATATATATATATATATATATATATAATTTTTGAAGAAGAATTAAGAATTTTGATGAAATAA
>CANYBF010991902.1:0-17897 GCA_948192965.1 Dalechampia spathulata | reverse complement strand
GGACTGTGGAGAAATTGTTGAATGATTGATGTGATTATTATAGAAGTGTTGTTTTTAACAGGTATCAAATTATTAGATCTTCATATTACAGAGGGAATGCTGCCGAATTTTGAGTAATATTAATTTTTTTAATTTTAATTTTAATTTTAATTAGAAAATTCAAGTATAATACTAATTAATATTTTATTATAATCATATCCAATTTTTAATAATTAAAAATAATTAAAAATATTGAATGGTGTAATAATATTGAATATAATGAAATAAATATTAATGAATATTACTCAATGAATATTACATTATAATGAAATAATATTTAAAATATTGAATATAATGGAAAAAATAGCTACGGAATAGAGACGGACTATTCCGTCGCTATTCCGTAGCTAAATAGCAACGGCATATTCCGTCGCTAATCCGTAGCTAAATAGCTACGGATTAGCGACGGAATAGTCCGTCTCTATTCCGTAGCTAAATAGCTATGGATTAGCGACGGATATTATTCCGTCGCTAAGCCGTCGCGGTTAATTTAGCATCAAATGGTTTAGCGACGGAATTTTGCCGTCGCTATATGATATAGCGACGGCAAATACCCTTTTAGCGACGGCAAATTACCGTCGCTATTTCCCACATTTTTTGTAGTGTGACATAGCAATATGTGTGTGTAATGGTATGACATATGCATGATATAGCATAATGATACGTATGTGAATTGGTATTCAACATGGTATATGGTATGACATACAGCGTGTCATGTTATATAGGATAGTATGGCAAGTTGCGTATTGCATTGCGTATTGGCATATTTGGATTGTATTGGCATACGAGATAATATATGTTATGGCATGACATATGCATGACATGACATAAAAGTGTGTGATGTGTCATGTGACATGGCATGTGACATGATATATATTTAGCAAATATAAATCCATCCACGAATAAAAATACCAAAAAGGTCGATGAAAGGGATCAAGGAGAATGGGGGATACAAGTGGGATTTAATGCTGAATCCTAAAATGGGGAACAATGCTATTCTATTACAAAGGATCTTCGTCGGTACAAAACTCTGAGACATTTAGTAATGTCTCAACCTCCTCGGGAAATTTCCACCTCGGGTAGCACGAGTGAAAATGCAAATAAACAAGCAAGATTGTTAATAGCAAACGAAATTCAGGACTTGATCGACTAATTCTATGCCATATAAAAGCATGAATCAAGAGCCGAAGTCCGATGGATGTAAGATGGCATGACATGGTGATGCGGCATATGACATGATGACATGAAATAATAGCGTATGACATGTGACATAATGACATGACATAATGGCATATGACATGTGGTGTGGCATATGACATGATGACATGACATAATGGCGTATGACATGTGGCATGGCATGTGACATGATGACATGACATAATGGCATATGACATGTGGCATGGCATGTGACATGATGACATGGCATAATGGCGTATGACATGCGGCATGACATGTGACATGATAACATGGCATAATGGCGTATGACATGTGGCGTGGCATATTAGCATATGATGTGGCATGATGATATAATATTCATGAGTTACTATTCATGAGTTACTATTCATCATGACATGTGGTATGATGACATGGCATAAATGGCATATGGCATGGCATAGTAAAAAGTAAAACATGGCAGTAAAGTTAAATAAAATAATAAGCTAAACATGGCAGTAAAGCTAAAGTAAGATAATAAGCTAAACATGACAGTAAAGCTAAATTAACTTAAAAAATCGAAGGAAGAAATAACTTATCAGGGCTAGAAGTCGCTCCCCCCAAATTCCCAAAAGCTTAGAATTTTAGTAAAAATTTAATTAGTCGCTAAACCTAATTAAAATTTTACTTCAGTTATATCATTTGTATGATATTTTGTATCATTTATATGATATATTGTGTGTGTCGAAAGAGGAAGGCTTAACCTTGTATTTATAGTAGCCTTAAAAGGGGTGACACCCTTAGGCTTAGCAATGTGGGATAAGGTCCCAAAACTAGGTGAGCAGCCATTTTGCATGAGCCAAACGGAGGGTAAAACACATGCCCAAATAGCAAATGAATATACAAAATTTATGTCTGCAACTTCCTCTTGGGAATGGAAACTTGAATCAAACCATTTCGATACCGGAACAAGTCACAATACGTGCCCGAAGTGGGCACCCCAGCCAGCCTGTGCAGGCTATCCCAGAAATCTGTGATGAGCAGCCATTTTGGATGGACCAAACGAGGGCAAACGTTGTGCCCAAATGGTAAATAAATATGCAAAATTCATGTCTGTAACTTACTCTTGGGAATGGAAACTTTAATCAAGCCATTCCGATACCGAAATAAGTCGCAATACGTGCCCGAAATGGGCACCCCAGCCAGCCTGTACATGCTGTCCCAGAAATCTGTGATGAGCTGCCATTTTGGACGGACCAAACGGGGGGCAAACAGTGTGCCCAAATGGCAAATCAATATGTGAAATTCATGTCTGCAACTTACTCTTGGAATGGAAACTTGAATCAAGCCATTTCGATACCGGTACAAGTCGTAATACGTGCCCGAAGTGGGCACCCCAGCCAGCCTGTGCAGGCTATCCCAGAAATCTGTGATGAGCAGCCATTTTGGATGAACCAAACGGGGAGCAAACGATGTGCCCAAATGGTAAATGAATATGCGAAATTCATGTCTGTAACTTACTCTTGAGAATAGAAACTTGAATCAAATCATTCCAATACCAGAACAAGTTGCAATACGTGCCTGAAGTGGGCATCCCAGCCAGCCTGTGCAGGCTGTCCCATAAATCTGTGATGAGCAGCCATTCTGGACGGACCAAACGGGGGGCAAACGGTGTGCCCAAATGGCAAATGAATATGAAAAATTCATATCTGCAACTTACTATTAGGAATGAAAACTTGAATTAAGCCATTCTGATACCGAAACAAGTTGCAATACATGTCCGAAGTGGGCACCCCAGCCAACCTTATTTTGCTATATGTTACGTGCATAGTGCTATACACCCTATTCATGTATTTCACCTCGTATGGGTGAAATGTAATGCGTCACATGCCAAATATGCATTATTCGATATTCTAAGACGTTGTGCTATGCAGAGCACATTAGGTTTGGTCCCGAAAGTGGGTTCCACTAATGGGTCCATTTCGGGCCCATAATGCTATATGGCCCAAAATGTGGCATTTAGCGTGCCAAGTGTTATGCCTCACGTAGGCAATATGTAGAATGGGTTATATGCATACAGAACACTTAGAGTGAAAATGTGGCATTTAGCATGCCAAGTGTTGTGCCTCGTGCAGGCATCAGTGAAAATGTGTTCTGTGTGCACAACACGCAGAATGGGCTGATAGGGGTAGCGGGCTCACCAGTGCCCTTGGTGTGCCCCACAGTGCGGTGTGCCTGAAATGTGGCATATGGCATGCCATGCGTTCTGCCTTGTATAGGCAACATGTTAGGTACTCTGTATGCACAGAATACTCAAAATAAGCTAATGAGGGTGATGGACCCTGCATATGGGCCCTACCAATACGTGGGCCCCGCTGAGTCATTTTTCTTAGCAGATAATGTTACGTGCTTTGCTTCATGTAAGCAAGATGCAATGTGTTTTGAATGCACAGAACGCTCAGAAAAGGCTAACAAGGGTAGCGAGCCCTGCCAGACGTCGTGGTGGGCCCCACCAACTATGATGTACTCTGTACCCCATAATACTCAGGGGGGAAGCCACAGAGGCATAAGTGCATAATCGGGGTCGATATCAGGGACTAATACCGAGCCGAATCAACAGAAATCTGAAATTGCACGAGAGTGAAAAGTTAGGGTCAACACTATGGCAAAGCTTTGATTATCCAACAAATACCCCGTTTTAGTTGTAAAATTCATTTCCTATCAATGATAGAATTCATTGTCTCATCTTCTTAAATATATAATATTATATATAGAAAATTAATAATAGAAGAATTTGATTTTAGTCTAAAACTAAATTGTATTTATTTAATTATAATGTAAGAATTATAATATAAAAATGGAAATAAAGCTCATTGCAAATAATTGGGATCATTACATGTTGACAAGTAATTATAATTATTTCAATTTATTAAAATTATAAACATAAAATTATTGAAAATATCTATAAATATATCAATGTGTTATTTTACTATATAAAATATTTTATAATTATATATGAAAACTAGTTATAATGGATTATGCATTTTTTTTATTTTTGTATGAATATTGTTGAATTAAATTCCACGTAGCATTTACTAACCAAAAGTCACTGTTCTAATTCCAACCTTAGACTGGAATAAGAAACTTGGACTCTTCCTTGGTTTGTTCTTTAATAACAAAGCGAGTCATCTCCCGTCAATCCACTCTACTTTGATTTAATTCATACTGAAATAGTGTTTGACGATTCCTTGGCTTGACTCCAGCTCCATGCTTTTCCAATTGATAAATTAAAATTAAAATTCAATATTAAAAATAAAATAAAATAAATGTAATTAACAATTTGAAATGAATTATATTTATAATTATTATGAATCCTGTTATTAATAATTAAAATTAAAATTCAAAAGAGTTATGAATAATTTAATTTGATTTAATCTAATTTAAAATTAGCATCGGCATTTAATAATTACTATCTCAATTTAAGAAAAATTAACAACACTTTTAACCAGTACATAAATATATAGGAAATAATAAATATTTTACATCAAATACAAAATCAAATAATATATAAAATTTTGTATATTGCATGAGCACTATGATAGTATAAGTGTAATGTCATGGAGTAATTTTTGATAAAGGAAATTGATTACACAAATTATGGAAGCCATTATAGTGCCATTTACCTTGTTACTCATTCTCCACTTCACCTTCTGTACTTCCAAGGACACCATAACCATTAACGAAACCTTCAAGGACGGTGACCTGCTCATCTCTAAACAACACAAGTTTGCGTTGGGATTTTTCAGTCCTGGTAGTTCTGGTTCCACCCGCAGATATCTTGGAATTTGGTTCAATAAGATTCCTGGGAAAACTGTGGTGTGGGTTGCAAACAGGAACGATCCCATTAACGGCTCTTCAGGAGCTTTCTCCATTAATCAACAAGGAAACCTTGTTCTGTATAGTGAAAACAATAAGGTTTGGTGCACAAACGTTACGGGGAAGGGCCATGAGTGTCAGCTCTTGGATTCAGGAAATCTGGTTTTGGTTCAAGGAGGGAATAAAGGCACCCTATGGCAAAGTTTTGATTATCCAACAAATATCCATTTACCAGGAATGATGCTCGGTATGAATAAGAAAACAGGCGACCATAAGTCTCTGACTTCTTGGAGATCACTAAACGATCCAGGAACTGGAAACTATTCATTCAGAGTTGACCCAAGTGGCTCACCTCAATTTTTTCTGTACAATGGTGCAAAACATTATTGGCGAACTAGTCCGTGGCCATGGAAATCTGAACAAAAGGTATTTGACTTGAAATTTGTTAACGATGAAGATGAGGTATTGAACATTTTTTCATTCAATAATGCATCTAATATCGCAATAACAATTCTAGACAGTTTAGGAGTGTTAAAGTGGCTAATATGGGATGAGGATAATGGCCGGTGGAAAGAGTTCTTGTCATTCCCAAAAGAAAGATGTGATTTCTATGGAAGCTGTGGCTCATATGGGGAGTGTGATTCTAACAAGTTTGGTATATACGGATGTACTTGTTTACCAGGATATGAACCTAAGTCTCCCAAGGATTGGTATCTAAGGGATGGAAGAAGTGGGTGTGTCAGGAAGCGAAGAGAAACATCTTCAATTTGTGGGAATGGAGAAGGATTTATAAAAGTGGATAGTGTTAAACTTCCTGATACAAGAGCAGCAGTTTGGGTGGACAAGAGCATTAGTCGGATGGAATGCGAAAAAGAATGTAAAAGAAACTGTTCTTGCACTGCTTACTCAAGCATGATTATTCCTGGGAAAACAACTGGTTGTTTAGCTTGGTATGGAGAATTGATGGACACTCGAGTTTATGGTCCTGATGACGCCCATGATCTGTATGTTCGAGTTGATGCAATTGAATTTGGTAATCCTAATGCCTTAGATCTTTTCAACCTTAGTTCATATTTATTCTTTTTTTTTTTTTTTTTTTATCACAATTGAGGCTGTAATTTGTTCCGACATATGCAGCTACATATGGGATCAGACCAAACAGCTTTCTCAAATCAAAAGGGACTCTGTTGATCATGATACTTTCTATAGTATCAGGATGGATGATCATAGTCTTTTTGATATATTCTTGCCTCAGGAGAAAGAAATGGAAAAGGTAAGACGCTTGCTTGTGTCTTTGTAGAAATTCTTACAAATATAGACTGGTCAAATGTGGTAATGAAATTATTATACTTTGAATTCCAAAACAATCATTTTTCTTTGCAAGTTTTGAACCAACTGACTTGGTCCAGTTTTTTCTTAATGCACTCGTCGTAGAAGGACTAATTTAACAGTTCATAAAAAAAAAATTTTGACGGAACATTTTATCTTCATGTTGTTGAAGGATAACAAAAAACAAGAGGAACGACATGTTATTTAATCCTATCAATGGTATAAATAACTATGAAGATACATTGGAGGTTGAGGAACGAAGTCAAAGCCATCAGGATTTGGCATGTTTCGATCTCAGAACTATACTTGCAGCTACGTGTAATTTCTCCCCATCTAACAAGATTGGAAAAGGTGGTTTTGGGACTGTTTATAGGGTATTGTCTCCAAGCATAAAATTAACATAACCAACAAAGCTTTTGAAGGTAACAGATCCATAACACCAATCTTTTAATATGATTTCAGGGTCAGCTATCTAATGGACAAGATATTGCTATAAAAAGATTGTCTAACACATCAAAACAAGGCATTGAAGAATTAAGAAATGAGGTTATGTTGATTGCTAAACTTCAACACAAGAATCTTGTAAGACTCATGGGTTATTGCATTGAAAACAAAGAACAGATGTTAGTATACGAGTATTTGCCAAACAAAAGTTTGGACACATTTCTGTCTGGTGAGTCTTTTTCGTACTTTGCTTTGTTTTACATACACAGAAATATCATTCCTTTCATTCTTTTTAATCAGATGAAGGCAAAAGAGCATTGTTAGATTGGAAAACACGCATCAATATCATTGATGGAATTGCTCGTGGGATATTATATTTACATCAAGATTCCAGGTTAATGATTATACATAGGGATTTGAAAAGCAGCAACATTCTATTGGATGCTGCATTGAATCCAAAACTTTCTGATTTTGGTATGGCTAAATTATTAAAAAATGATCAAGTTCAAGACAAGACAACAAGAATAGGCGGCACTTAGTAAGTACATGATTCATGCAATATAATGCTCCCACAACCTTTTCATTTATAAGGTCAGTTACTAAATGTAATTCATTTCATTTCATGCTTTTGTCATATAGTGGATATATGTCACCCGAGTATGCAATGTTCGGAAAATTTTCAGTAAAATCTGATGTGTTTGCTTTTGGAGTCATATTATTGGAAATTGTAAGTGGTAAAAGGAGCAGCAGCTTTAACCAAATACACCCTTCACTGAGCTTAATTGGATATGTAAGTGCATGTTACTTGTATATGTCCACAACATTTTTATTATCAATCATGTAACTATCATCAGCAATAAGCTAGGCACTGAATCATAAGCTCATCAGCAACTATTGGTGTTGATTGATTAATCCAATTAATATCTGTAGGTTTGGGAAAAATGGAAAGGAGGCAGAGTTTTGGAGATGGTTGATTCGTCATTAATAACATATAATTCTTACGAGGTTCTGAGATGCGTTCAAGTTGGACTTTTATGTGTCCAAGAAGGTGCTATGGATAGACCAACCATGTTAGATGTTGTCTTGATGTTAAAGAGTGAAATGACTCTACCTTCTCCAAAAGAACCCGCTTTTATTTTTGGAGCATCTTCTAGCAACTTTAAATCATCAAAAACAGAAGAAAGATCTTGCAATTCTATAAATGATCTGACAATGACTAATATAGTAAGTCGTTAATTGTCTTACAAATTCCTCTGTATCAAAATTTGGTTGGATTTTGCATATTTGCATATTAGGAGTATCATTTGATGCTCTGGATTGCCGTGTTTCATTGTTCAAGCTAATGATATTTTTTTGCTAGTTTAGTCTACATATTGAAAACCATAAACCATCAAAATTAGTTTAGTCTTCATATTTTGACTCTATTACTTGAGCATGGCTGCAATTGGTTCAAGACAATGAAATGTGAGTTTCACCTAATCTATGTCTATTCCAATAAAAAATGTCAAACTCTTGATCTGAAATATTTCCAATCTAATACATGGTTGGATTTAAAATTTTGATTATATAAACGTAAATCTTCATGGTCTTAATTGTATCACTACATTAGAATATACTCCATATGCAGCATAGTGTTCATGCAATATAGAAAATTTTATATTTTCTGATCTTTCCATAGGAATTTTGAAAAAAAATTGATTCGTGTGAAGCTGTACATCAGCGTTCTATAACTGGCTTAGTGAATTTTATCATTGGACTATATATGAATCAATGATGATGATCCAACAATGAAATTTATGGCTTTCGGTTGGGAAGTTTTCTGAATTAATATCCCTCCAAAATTTAATTTCATTTTTATTCTCTATTTTCCTCCAATAAATTAAAATTCTTTTTATTTTATGTTTATCACAAAGAATCGAATGATCATTCTAGCCCTGTGAGATCGACTCGTTAGGGAAGTAGAAAAAAATTTGACAGTTTCGATACCCGATCAGATATCTTGAAATTTGGTTCCATAATATCTAAGGGCAAGCTATGGTATGGGTTGCAAACAGAACAATCCAATCAACGGCTCTTCAGGAGCTTTGTCCATTAATCAACAAGGAAACCTTGTTCTGTATAGCAACGACCAGCAGGTTTGGCGGACAAATGCTTCGAGGAAGGGCCATGAGTATCAGATGTTGGATTCAGGAAACCTGGTTTTGGTTCAAGGTGGGAATAAAGGCATCCTATGGCAAAGCTTCGATTATCCCACAGATACCTATTTACCAGGAATGATGCTCGGTTTGAATAAGAAAACAGGCGAGCATAGGTTTCTGACTTCTTGGAGATCAGTAAAAGATCCAGGAACTGGAAACTATTCATACGGGGTTGATCCAAGTGATTCACCTCAGGTTTTTCTGTACAATGGTGCAAAAAAATTGTTGGCGAACTAGTCCGTGGCCATGGAAATCTGATCAAAAGATATTTGACCCGAAACTTGTTAACGATGAAGATGAGATATTCACCAGTCTTTCTCTCTATAATGTATCTATAATTGTAAGAATAATTATAGACAATTTGGGAATGATGAAGTGGCTAACATGGGATGAAGACGATGGCCAGTGGAAAGAGTTCTTGGCAGTCCCAAAGGAAAGATGTGATTTCTATGGAGGCTGTGGTACATATGGGCACTGTGATTATAACAAGTTCGGCATATATGGATGTACTTGTTTACCAGGGTATGAACCTAAGTCTCGTAAGTATTGGTATCTAAGGGATTGGAGAAGTGCATGTGTCAAGAAGCGTAGAGAAACACCTTCAATTTGTGGGCATGGAGAAGGATTTATAAAAGTGGATAGGGTTAAACTTCCTGATACAAGAGCTACAGTTTGGGTGGACAAGAGCATTAGTCGGATGGAATGCGAAAAAGAATGTAAAAGGAACTGTTCTTGCACTGCATGCTCCAGCATGATTCTTCCCCGGAATACAACTGGTGGTATAAGGAATTGATCGACACTAAAACTTTCTTTTCTAATAGCGCCCGTGATCTCTATGTTCGTGTTGACGCAGCTGAATTAGGTAATCCAAATACTTCTGATGCTTTTAACATCAGTTCATATTAATTTTTTTTGTGACATTTGAGACCATAATTTGTTCCCACATTAGCAGCTACATATGAGATCAGACCAAACAGCTTTCTCAAATCGAAGGGGACCCTGTTGATCATGGTAATTTCTGTACAATCAGGATGGATGATCATCGTCTTTTTCATGAATTTTTGCCTCAGGAAAAGGAAAAGGCAAAGGTAGGACACATGTTTGTGTGCCCTTCAATCTAATTTTGATTAGGAAGAGTGGAAATTATTACATAGACTGGTCCCATGTAAAAACGAAATTATTCTAGTTTGAATTTCAAACAACAGTTTATCGTTACACGTTTTTAGACAAAACAATTTCGATCAACTAAATCAAACTGATGATGAAATCAACTAAATCAAACTGAATTCAAATAAAAAAATTAATTTGGTTCCATTTATTTTAAATTTTAGATTTTAAATTAGAATTAATTTAATTGGGTTAACTAAAATCAAGATTGACTCATTAAATTACTTAAGCTTATTTCAATAATTTCGAGCACGATTTTTTTATTGTCTATTATTGACATAAGCAAAGATTACAGATTGTAAAATTTAAATAATTATAAATGTATCAATATATATAATTTATAATTAAATATTAAAATTAATTGTAACTAAATATGGTTATTAACATAGAATGTAACATGTAAAAATTTTAGTAACTCTAAATTGAATTCCACGTAGCATTTAGTAATTAAAAGTCCTATTTGAATTCCAACCATAGATCGCGAAAAAATAAAAAAAAAAGGAAAAAAAAACATTGACTCTTCTTTCTTTTGTTTTTAACGTGTAGAATACTTCCCTCTTAGCTCTTTTCGTACATCAATTGGAAAAGTATTCTTTCCATTCTTCTTTTAGTTCGAACGTATTTGTATAAAATTCATTAGTTTTGAATAATTACTATCATTTAACAAAAATATATAGCAAAATAACAAACATTTTAAATCAACTACGATATAAAATTTTGCATATAGCATGAACTCTGTGCTAGCATATACGTAATATATGGGAGTAAACTTTGATAAAGGAAATTGATCACACAAATCATGGAAGCCATTATTATACCATTTACACTTGTACTAATTCTCCACTTCACATTCTCTACTTCCAAAGACACCATAGTCATAAGCGAAACCTTCAAAGACGGTGACCTGCTCATCTCTAAACAGCACAAGTTTGCGTTGGGATTTTTCAGTCCTGGTGGTTCTGCTTCCACCCGCAGATATCTTGGAATTTGGTTCCATAATGTTCGAGGGCAAGCTGTGGTATGGGTTGCAAACAGGGACAATCCCATCAACGGCTCTTCAGGAGCTTTGTCCATTAATCAACAAGGAAACCTCGTTCTGTATAGCGACGACCAGCAGGTTTGGCGGACAAATGCTTCGGGGAAGGGCCATGAGTGTCAGCTGTTGGATTCAGGCAACCTTGTTTTGGCTCAAGGTGGGAATAAATGCATCCTATGGCAAAGCTTCGATTATCCCACACATACTTATATACCAGGAATGAATCTCGGTCTGAATCAGAAAACAGGCAAGCGTAGGTTTCTGACTTCTTGGAGATCAGTAAATGATCCAGGAACTGGAAACTATTCATTAAGAGTTAACCCAAGTGGCTCGCCTCAAATTTTTCTGTACAATGGTACAAAAAATTATTGGCGAACTCATCCGTGGCCATGGAATTCTGATAAAAAGGTATATCATATGGAACTTGTTAAAGATGAAGATGAGATATTGACCACTTTTTCTCTCATTGATGCATATATCACACGAATAATTCTAGACAATTCAGGAATAGTAAGGTCGCTAACATGGGATGAAGATGAAGGCCAGTGGAAAGAGTTCTTTTCAGTCCCAAATGAAAGATGTGATTTCTATGGAAGCTGTGGTGCATATGGGCAGTGCGATTCTAAAAAGTTTGGTAGTGGATGTTCTTGTTTACCAGGGTATGAACCTAAGTCTCCCAAGGATTGGTATCTAAGGTATGGAAGAAGTGGATGTCTCAGGAAGCGAAGAGAAACATCTTCAGTTTGCAGGCATGGAGAAGGATTTGTAAAAGTGGAGAGTGTTAAGCTTCCTGATGCAAAAGCTGCAGTTTGGGTGGACAAGAGCATGAGCCGGATTGATTGCGAACAAGAATGCAAAAGAAACTGTTCTTGCTCCGCATACTCGAGCATGATTGTTCCTGGTAATACAACTGGTTGTTTAGCTTGGTATGGAGAATTGATCGACACTCGAAATTATGGTCCTGAGAATGCCCATGATCTGTATGTTCGTGTAGATGCAATTGAATTGGGTAATCCAAATTCCTTTAATCTTTTTAGCATCAGTTCATATTTATTTTTTTTTAATGACAATTGAGGCTGTAATTTGTCCCCACATATTCAGCTGCATATGGGATCAGACCAAAAAGCTTTCTCAAACCAAAGGGGATTCTGTTGATCATGATAATTTCTGTAGTATCAGGATGGATGGTCATTATCGTTTTCATATAATTCTACCTCAGGAGAAAGAAGAAGCAGAGGTAAGACACGTGCTTGTGTCTTATCATTCAAACAAATTTTGATTACGGAAATTCTTACATTGACTAGTTCCATGTAATTAGAAAATTATTCTTCGACTTTCGACCAACAATTTTTCTTACACGGTCTCAGTTCAAAAGAAAAAATATTTGACGGAACATTTTATTTTCATCTTGTTAAAGGATTACAAAGAACAAGAAGAACAGTATGTTATTGAATCCTATCAATGGTCTAAATTGTTAGGTTGTGGAGACTGATAGTAAATTTAATGTATTGTTAAATTTATTTAGTACACGCGGTTCAACCTTTATATTTCTCCCTGTGTTACTATTTAGGATTATTATTCATTTTGCTTTCCTTGTAACGAAAAAAAAAACGCTTCCTCTGAAATCATTAATAAAATTCAAGCCACCGTGGAGGTTGCCGGTTGGTGTTACCACGAAAATTACTTCTCTTTGTTTTCTTCCTCTCCTTAGTTCGATCCTAACATAAATAACTGTGAAGATACATTGCCAGTTGAGGGACGAAGTAGGAGCCATCATCAGGATTTGGTATTTTTTGATCTCAGAGGTATACTTGCAGCCACGGGTAATTTCTCCCCATCTAACAAGATTGGAAAAGGTGGTTTTGGGACCGTTTATAAGGTATTTTCTCCATCTATAAACTTCACATTACCAACAGAGCTTTTAATCGTAACAAATGCATAACACCACTCTTCTAAGATGATATCAGGGTCAGCTATCTAATGGACAAGTTATTGCTATAAAAAGATTATCTAACGCATCAAATCAAGGGATTGAAGAATTCAGAACTGAAGTTAAGTTGATTGCTAAACTTCAACACAGGAATCTTGTAAGACTCTTAGGTTGTTGCATCGAGAAGAAAGAACAGATGTTAGTATATGAGTACTTGTCAAACAAAAGTTTGGACACATTTCTGTCCGGTAAGCCTTTCCTTGGTACTTTGTTGTCTTTTACCTATGCACAAATATCATTCCGTTCATTCTTTTTAATCAGATGAAGGGAAAAGAGTTTTGTTAGATTGGAGAACACGCTTCAATATTATCAATGGAATTGCTCGTGGAATATTGTATCTACATCAAGATTCCAGGTTAAAGATTATTGTTGTATTTGTGTCTTAAATATTTTTTGATGGTTTCGAATTTGTACCCGACCCGAAAAGTTCGAGGTGCGACGTAAATTTTGAGAAAAATTTAATGGAGGAAAAATGGGGATCTGTTTTTAGAGCGCACTGATAGTGAATTTTTAATTCATATATATTAAATCCTTGGATTTTACTAAATTTTATTATATCTAATTACATATTATAGTAAACCTTTCATAGTACTCCATTAGAAATATATATATCTAAGAAATGGAGTGGTTTCTTGTTTAAGAATAATAAAGTGAGTTGTTACTAGTTTCAATAGTTATTGTTATTTTCTATTATCAGATTTAATTGATTCTTTTTCATCTCTATTTTTCCTGATCCAATTGAAAGAGTGAAAGAGAAGGGAGTTTTTACACTTGAATTCTTTTGTCATCAACCAAGAAACGGTTCAGAAAAAGAGAAAGGAGATCAGATCTTCAAAATCACCATCATTGCCATAAAGAAATACTTTGATTTGACAACATTCTACACTAAGCTCATAGTTCTCTTTTAGCATAACAACACAATCAGTATCTCAATACATAACATATAGTTAAATATTTAAACACATGATATAGTATCAATTATATAAAACTCTATATTTTATATAAAAATCAATATTTTGTTATTTGTATCATCTTTGTATACAATATAAAATATCATTAAGATAACGGATTCAACTTCCAGCCTTGACTAATCAAAAGTCTCCTATTGACTCTCTTCTCGGTAATATCATGAAGTCACAGCGTGTGGAATACTTAACGCGGAAACAAAGAGATTTACTTGTAAACTACTTCGATAATGATATATTTTTAAAAAATATTGAATTTTTAATTCTTAACTTTCTCTTCTTCTTTCCTTTTTTTCCCCTAATTTTCATCAACAAAATTTAGGATAAATTTTTTTAAAAATAAATTGAATTAAATGTAATTTAATGTTTCCAATATCTATAATTAGTATGAATATAAGTATATAATAAATTAAAGTTAAAACTGAAAGAGTTATTCGCAATTTAGATTAATTTAATTTTAAATGAATTGGACATATTAGCAGTGTTAAACAATAACAAGACGTTTAGTTAAAAATACCAAAGACAAGAAAAATAAGCTCAAAAACCATCCTTTTTATACAAGAGCTGTAACAACCTATTAGAAAAATAGTGACCCATTACTAAGAAAAATAACAAACTTATCTCCTAAAAATATGCTAACACAACTCAACAAAAATCAGGTCTATTTGACTAGACAAATCTTATTTGACTCTAACTAACCATTCAAAAATGAATGAAAACACTAACAAATAAATTATAATTTCCACATTAATATTCTAACAAGCATAGCATTCCTTAGTTTTTAATAATAACTATCATTTTAAAGGAAAATTTGTAACACTTTCGATCACTACGATAAATATATAGCAAAATAATAATATATAGAATGAGCACTACGTAAGAGAGTAAATTTTGATAAAGGAAATTGATCACAGAAATCACTACGATAAATTTTGATAAAGGCAAAAAGAGCAGCAACTTTAACCAAATAGATCCTTCACTGAGCTTAATTGGATATGTAAGTGATACATTTGTTGTAAACTTTCATTTGAAGGATAAGTTCATTGGCTCCCAATCATTAGTGTTGATCGATTAATCACATTAAATATTTGCAGGTTTGGGAAAAATGGAAAGAAGACAGAGTATTGGAGATGGTTGATTCATCATTAATAAAGACATATAATTCTTATGAGGTTTTGAGAAGCGTTCAAGTTGGACTTTTCTGTGTCCAAGAATGCGCGATGGATGGACCAACCATGTTGGATGTCATCTTGATAAAAGCAGAAGAAAGACCTTGTAGTTCGATTAATGATGTCACAATTACTGATCTAGTAAGTGGTTAATTATCTGAAAAATTTTCATGTATCATTTCACACAATAATAAAATAGAAAGTTGGACATGGTTAATAAGATCGGAGAAACATTCCACTTTTATGTTGAATTTTCCCTCTTTAACTTTCTGCAAATCAAATTCCACGTGGTGTTTACTAATCAAAAGTCCTATTTTAATTCCAACCATAGATTAGCAAAAAAGAAAAAGAGAAAGAAAAAACCATTGACTCTTCTTTCTTTTGTTCTTTAATACCACAATTCAACCACCGTCGGTCCACTATATTTTAACGTGTAGGATACTTCCCTCTTAGCTTGAAAGCTTCTTTGATATTATTGATAATACGGTTTAGGAACAATAAGTAAATAAATGCAATCAAATAATTTTCTAAAAATAATTAAATGGATTTGAAATAGCAATACGACTTGATTTCTTTAATTTAGATTTCTCTTCTTTTTGTCACTTATTTCGTTTGTTTTTATATTCCTTTCATTAACTCTTTTCATTTTCACTTCTTTAACCATTAATTAATGATAAATAACTTTTGTCAACAGATAATGATATTTATTTAATAATAATATAAAAGAAGTGAAATGATTTTTTTAAATAGAATTCTTTTTTACTGATTTCAATCATTTCTAATTTGTTAAATTATGATATTCTTTCATCTTAAATTATTGTTAGTTTTACAAAATGATTGAATTATTGACTAACATATAATTTTAATTTTAATAAAATTCTATTATAACATATAATTTATTATCATACATGTAATTTAAAATTATATTATAAAATATAATTTTAATTCTTATAAAATTATATTATTATATATATCATTTTTATAAAACTTTTACTATAAAACTTTTTATATCTTTATAATTTTATTATTATATATATCATTTAAAATTTCATTTTAAAAATATTCTCTTTAGTCTATTTTGTTCCAATTTTATAGTATGAATTTGAAAAGTTAAGTCATATATTAATAATGTGAAATATTTTTATAATTTTAATAAATATCTCATTTTCTAAAAAATTATAAACAATATATATTTATATAATTTTATTATAAAAATTAGTTGTTATAAATCAAAATTATTACTATTAAATGATTAAAATAAATAAAATTATTTTTAATAAATTTATATTTTTTAATAAAATTAGATTTCTTAAAACTAATAATTTATGTGTTGATTTTTTATGTAAAATTATGTTAATTAACATTTGTTTTAATGACATAAACTATTAGATGGTAAAAATATTTCATATTTATATTTGATTTTGAATAGAATTCTTACATATAAATTAACTATTATAAATTAAAATTATTACTATTAAATAATTAAATTAAAATTAAAATTACTTTTAATATATTTTAAAAGAATGATAAAATCATAATTTTACTTATTCTCCAATCCTCTTATAATATTAGTAAGTTTAAAAGTGATATAGTTAATCAATCTATTTCGCTTGTCTTTTATAGCATAAATTTGAAAAAGTTAAATCATACATTAATAAAATTGGATATTTATAACTGTTAGACCCTAGGTTTTGAGTGTTGAATCACGTGTGAGTCAATTTAAGTTATGTGCAATTTTCTTAGTATTTTTGTGTTTGGTACGGGCGTACCACTTTTGGTACGGGCGTACCAACTGTTGTATGTGAAGTGGTATGACTAGACGACTAGGCGTACCAAGTATGTATTGTTTCATTGATTTTGGTACGGGCGTATCATTGGTTGGTACGGCCGTACGTCAACTTGCAGGAATTTAGTTTGTTAGTAAACTTGCTTCGGTACGGGCGTACCAATGGGTGGTACGGCCGTACGCGAACTCGCAGGAATTTAGTTTGTCAGTAAATCTGTCTCAGTACGGGCGTACCAATGGGAGGTACGGCCGTACGCGAACTCGCAGGAAAATTTGTTTGTCAGGAAACTTAGATGGTACGGGCGTACCAAGTGATGGTACGGCCGTACCACAGTTCCCTCGCATTTTCCAACGGTTAGTTTTGAATCTGTATGGGCGTATAAATACTGTACGGCCATACGTGTCTTAGAAATTAGGTTTTAAAGTCTGAAAAATGGCTAGTTTCATAAGTATAACTTTCATATCTTTTTAGCTAACGAACATACAATCACAGAGCATCTGTTCTTGAGCTATTCTCACCAGTTACAAGTAAGTTTTAAGCTTGTTTCCTCATTTGCTCTTTGTGTATTATTGTAATCATTGTGGGGTTGGTGTGAGATTAATCCATTGGGGATTATTATATTTGAGTTATTTGTAAGGATTGAAATTGTAAAGGTTAGAGTGTAAACCTTGAAAACACTGGGGATTGGATTCATTGGTGAATCCTTTATTGTAATTGATTGAGATTTTAGTGGAACCCTAAGTTG